>CAUYRH010166979.1:0-34374 GCA_963574655.1 Perodicticus potto | reverse complement strand
GGAGACGGGGAAAGACCGGGAGAGGAACGGAGAGAGCTTCTCTCTCCCTACTTGAAATCTCTCCCACTACCAGGAGCTTTGGTGTTTTCTGTATTCTCTTCTGTAAATCAATTCTGTCTTATCACGGATGGGTGGGGGGGGGAAATAATGTAATGAAGAATAATAAAATACATGTATTTAAAAAAAAATAAAATAAGAGATATCAACTCAAAAAAAAAAAAAAATTTTCCATGAAAGGATATTCCAGTCAGGCACTAGTTTAGCACGTTAATTATCCTGTCTAAACACATTCTGTACTCCTTTTCTGATATGATTTTAAAATTTATTTTATTTGTGAGTATATACTATGAGTCCAAAAAGGTGCAGCTCCATAGCACCATTATGCAAATTAAAAGGCAGTGCCCTGGTAGTGCACATTTTGGAGCCCTGAGTGCAGAGCCCCTGATGCCTCATCAAGTGCACTCATGCTTGGACCGACTCTCACATACATCAAATATTTGAGCTGTCAATTATGCCTCTAGCAGTAGAAACAATCACATATTTTCCATCTTAAATTGAAGGAAAGGTATTTGGTTTGATATTAGCCACGGGGGAACAATCAAGAGCCAGAGGAGGCAGATGGGCAAAGAAAATGACCACAGGAGAAAAGCACACCTGACTTACCGTCTAGACAGAGGCATACATCTGTTCCATTGACCTAGTGCTTCTGTCTTCTCTCGGGTGAGCTCATGGTCTGGTGGGAAGGTGTGGATTTATGTAGGAGGGCCGCTCTCTTCTGTTGCTCTCCAAGAGGCCTAGAGTCTTTTACCTGCCCATGCCGGATAAATCTTGTGTGAATTGTCACTTTTACATGAGCCGTTTTTTGCACTAGACAACCTGAACACCTTTCCTCACCTCTCTCTGAATATATTATAGTATTTCATAAACTCACTACATTATAAAAATTATCCCTTCTTCAGGAATATTTTTGGAGGACTTTCCTGTTGGAGTCAGCAAAATAGTTCAATATGTTAACACATCTATTAAATGTATGTATTAATTATATTAAAGAAGGGTTACATTAAATTTAATGGATTTTAAAGTACCTGCTTTAATCTTTAAAAGTTAGTTCACGGGCGGCACCTGTAGCCCAAAGGAGCAGGGAGCCAGCCCCATATGCTGGAGGTGGCACGTTCAATTCTAGCCCTGGCCTAAAACTGCAACAAAACAAAACAAACAAACAAAAAAGTTAGTTGACGCCAGGTATGGTGGCATGCTTTTATAATTCGAGCTATTTGGGAGGCTGAGCCAGAAACATGACTTGAACCTAGGAATTCTAGTCCAGCCTGGGTAACATAGTGAGACCTCATCACTAAATAATAATAATAATGATAATTGTTTAAAGTCAATTCTACTAGTGCAAACTGCAACTTGAAAGAAATCACTAAAATTTATGTGCAACAATAGAAACAAAATAAGTAAATGATACTCTAGGAAACCAGAGTTCCTATATAAACTACAACAATTTTTAGGTATAACTAATTATTGCCATGTTTAGCAGTTTCCTAAATTAGAGAGGGAAGTGATAGAACTAATTTAAAGTGAAAGACACATTTATATTATTTGGATCACAATAGAACTCCATATATCACCAATAAAACTGATAGCTTTCATAAAGTATCAAATTATTTCTATATATTTCATAATTCAATATTGATATTTAATTTTGTTGCTAGTTACTTTGGAAACATTTACTATCAAAAGAAATGCTTTTAATTTTATGAAGAAAATTGTGTTAAAATCATGACACAATGGATACATTTTATTTTTGGTGCAAATAAGTTTAAAAATAAAAAAGACACAAATTATCCCCATGAGGTATAAAAGAGATGATGTCAGTAAAAGCAGTGATATCATCAATGACTCCACATACATTAATAGATAAGGAAATACTGCAAGCGCATGCATGTAAATTTGAAGATCAAAAATATTGGACCCATTCCTTAAAGACAGAAATTACCAAATTCACTCAAAAACAATACATATCCTGAATAACCATGTATCTATTTAAAACAGTAGTTTTGCAATGAAAGAACTTTCCAAAAGAAAACTGTAGTTTTATGCAGTACCATTGTTGAATTCTACTAAAGACTGGAGGGAGAAATATTGCTAATTCTTCATAATTTCTTGAAGAATAGAAAAGGAACTACATTTCTTTTGAGGAGCAAATACATTTTACAAAGCCAGCATAACACTCATATCAAAACTAATAATGTTAAGATAAAGTAAAACTAAGGTGCCATGTGTCTACTGAACATAGACTCCAAAATCCTCAATAAAATATTAGCAAATTGAATCTAGCAGTATCTAGTTATCTTTATCTGTCTACAATGAGCAAATACATTTTAATCCACATACATTAATAATAAAGTAATCTAGGAAAGTGAAACAATATTCTCAATTTGATAGAGAACATCTAGAAGAGGCATAGAGCTAATATTACGCTTAATGAGAATGATTTAATGTTCTTCCTTTAAGGTGGTAAACTAGGTAATAAATCCTCGTCTATTGATATGATCATAGGGATTTCCCTAAGATATTATTAATATGGTGAGTGTCATTGGTGGAGTCATAGGCACTGAACCAATCTTACATTCTAGGAAAAATCTACTTGGTCCTGGTGTGTGTGTGTGGTGGGGGGGGCGCATAAGCATGTGTAATGAATTTGAATAGTAATATCTTATTAAGACTGTTTGTGTCTGTGTTCAGGTAGGATATTGGATTTGTTTAGTGGTTTTAGTTAATAGTTTTGTTCTCTCACCACTCCTATTTGATATTGAACTGGAAGTTCTACAAATTTTAAAAAGATGAGAAAAAGAAATATAATACATTGAGATTATGAAGGGCAACTAAAAGAATCTCCATTCACAGATGTCATTAATTGTGTATGTAGAAAAGCCCAGAGAATTTGAATAAAAATATTCTAGATTTGCAAATTGCAATGCCAAGCATATCGCAAGAATTCTCAAAACACAATAAGCAAACTAGCAACCCTTCTTCAAAGAAGACAAATGGGAAAAAAAGACTGTAATTTAAAAGAATGCTCATCATCATCAGTCATTAGGCAAATAAATACAGAATGAGATAATTTGGACATGTATAGAATGTCTGAAAGAAACCTACAAGGGCCAGGCATAGTGGCTCACATCTGTAATCCTAGCACTCTGGAAGGTGAAGGCAAGTGGATTGCTTGAGCTTGTGAATTCGAGACCAGCCTGAGCAAAAAGCAAGACCCCATCTCTACTGAAAATAGAAACACTGAGGCAAGATGATCGCTTGAGCCCAAGAGTTTGAGGTTGCTGTGAGCTATGATTCTACGACACTACCCAGGGTGACAGCTTGAGACTCTGTCTCAAAAAAACAACAAAAAAGGAAGAAACCTACAAGAATAGGGTGAAGAACAACTTACAGACTTACATTGATGATAACTATGCAAAATGATGCAGTTTCTCTGGGAAAATAATGGTGTGAGAAGTTCTTATAAACTTAAAAATACTTACTAAATACTTCTTAAATAAATAATAAATAAATATACTTACTAATGCTTCTCTTCTCACCAGAGAAATGCATTTCTTTTAGGTATTTTCCCAGTAATTTACGTTCATACAACTTATGTTTGAACATGTGTTTCATGGATAAAATATATTAGCAAAGGATAACAGAAACCTATATCAAAAATGTTTAGAGTTGCACTGTTCACAATTGCCAAAAACTAGAATAATTTAAATGCTTCTTCATGGGTGAGTGGATAAAAAAATCATTGTATCACATACTAGACTATTATATAGAACATGAAAAAAATTCTCAAATGCATATGCTAAGTTAAAGATGCCAGACTCAGATGATTCTACTTTGGGGGGCATACTTGAAAAGGCAAAAATGTAAGAACCTCATGAGAAAATTCTTTAGACTCAATTATTCTGAATGTTGCCTGTGATTATTTTTAGGGGAATGTATACAGATGATATTATATAAAAAACAAATTTTGCAGTGAATATAAATTGAAGTGGTAATAATAATTACTGATTATTTCTAATTTTTCACTATACCTAATACACTTATTATTGTGCTAAGATTGATGTATGTTTGATCCTTATTTAATGTAGTTGCGAAATAACACCTCATTACTTCCTACCATGTTTTAAAAGTCTGTCTGTCAAGTTAAGTGACTCTTCAGAGAGTTAAATTATTAGCCACCAATATTGCAAATACATTTTGAGAACTCATAGTAATGCTTGAGTGGATAAATCAATACCAAGTTAGGGTCAACACGGTCAGTATTAAGTATTAAGAGTTGATTCAGAAAGACAGCTACTTAGCACCATAGATAAAACTCCGGCTATGTCATGATTCTAGGAATGGCTAAGCCATTTACAGCAAGTTATATTCACACCTTTAAATGAGAAAAGTGAACTCTGCTACCTGAAATTTGGAGCATTCTGTGGAAGGAAATTGCTGTGCTGAAACCCTTGATTTAAAAAAGGCGATTTAGAGAGAGAACTATAGTATGTGTCTTAAATATGTCTTTTCAACTTCCCTAAAATGTGTATAAGTAAGAGAAAAAGTTAAGTTCAAAGTTGTATGTCTATTCTATATTCATTCATGGAAAACTACATTAGATTAACTTACTATTTCACTGGACAATTAAGAAATAATTTAACAATTATTTCTTTTATATTTTATACAATCAAAATTAATACATTTCAATGTATATTATAACATTTTTAATAACATAAATTGTTTAATTAAAAATAAGCACAACTTAATATCTCTTTTTGCAGGTTGACAGTCTTTTAGGCATTAGTGTTATTTCATTACTTCATTTCAAGAATATCATTGAATGATATCCTTGTTTTAACAAATTGTGAAGTACACTTTCCAGGAATTATTCCTATCCCACTCTCATTAACTTCCATTAGAAATACAATAACAGAATTTTAAAATATTCTCCATTTTTTCAAACCCAAAATGTGTAGGAAGAGTCCGTAGGATTTTTAATGAATCTAAATATTAATTGCATTTTATATTTTGGTTTCCATATTAAAAAGCTCAAGGAAGTTCTCAGATATTACTTGGAAATAATGCCCTCTTGCCGGCACTTGTAGTTCATTTGTAAAACGAGTAAATCACCTACTATACTTAATATCAAATAGCTCTCCAAAGTATTACCTCTGTAGAAATATAGATAGCTCCTTTGAAAATTAACCCAAGCTGTGTAATATAACATGTAATAAGGTGTTTTAATGTGAAATTTAAATTTCAAATTTTAAATTTAATTTTCATTTTTAGAAAATCAAACTGCTGTTTTTCATAGAATCCCAATGATTTTTACTTTAAAAAAACTTGTTTGTTTTGATTATATCTGGACAATTATGTTTTCGTATCCTGATGAAAAAAACAATCATCATTTTGTAAAGTTTGGAAGCAGTTAGAATAAAGATTACTTTGTTATTCCTTATCTTTCAGAAAGTATGAACCCCAGGAAAAGCACAGTTATTTAAAATATTAGAGAGTAAAAATGAGACATTGAGGATGCAGAATAAAAAGAACTTTTGACTCACTACTTGTTTGGGATATTTAAGAAAAGTAAATTAGGAGGACCACTAGGTTTTAAGCTTAATTGACCCAAAGGATTGGCATATATATATGATTTTTTTTTTAATTTTCTCACCTCTTTTCACTGGCAAAACGAGGCAGGTCAGCCCGGTCATCATTTTTGAAGCTATCTTCTTCCACATATGGAATAAGTTGCTCTACTGGAATGGGATCCATCCCTTCACAATTTTCAGTGCACTTGTTATACACCAATCTCAGCTTCCTGAGGAGAAGAGAAAGTTGGCAAAGATGATCCTGTGGCTTTGTTAACCAGTCTTGACATAGTCCAGAATGGTAAGTAACACCGTTACTTACTGCATGCTCCACAGCAGCTGAAAGATCTCCACCGTGCGGGGCACAACGTCCTGGACCGTCTCCTGCCCAACGCGGCAGAGCGATGCTGTGCTGACCTTCGGGTGTCTGCTGAGCCTGCAGGCGGGTGAAGGGTCCAAGCACCATCCCCAACGCCGCCAACAGGGGGTAGACATGGGCCAAAGAGCAGGTGTCAGAGGTCAGCCCACAATCTGGCAGCTGCTTGGGCTCAGGCGGGGCCAGGAGCAGGGACCACCCAGACTGAGCGATTTCAAAATAGCAGCCGTGATTTCTGCCTAAGGTGATGTAACACATCACCAAATGTCTCAATATTCAAATATCAGTAAAATGCAACTGGAGATGTCTAAATGAGAAAGAGTTCAGGTTAACATAGAAAATAAAATTTATTCATAGTGGAATATTCATTTATTCAATTTGTTGTATTATTTCTGAAGAATATCATCACTAGGTTTTACATGTGATTTTATGTTCATGAGTTGAGAAAAAATGATCGAAAGAAAAAATGCAAATTTATCATACCCTTATATTCACATATAATCATCTCTAAATGCATTCATTGTTTTAATTAAATATTAAATTATCTTTTACAATTTAATATAATTATACATTTCATATGCGTTCTCCAATCCTGAATTTTTGTTTCCCACATACTGACCTCTAGACTATTTTTCACCAATCAAAATGAAAGCTCAGCTCATTGCCCACATGTAAGTGGAAGTAGATTTTACTTATGTTAGAGGATATTATATATCTTTCTATTTTCCACTCTAAGTATTCTAGCTATGACAAGTTCCACTTTGTTTTCAATATGAACTTGTAATTGCTTATACATTAATATACAAACAGCACAGATTAAAAAAAATATGATAATATCTAATGAAATGATTTTGTCATGCTGATTTTATTTTAATGAAAAAACTTTGCATTCTTAATATGTTTATATTGCTGTAAATGAATACCTGAGGCTTGGTAATTTATAAAGAAAGAAGTTTATTGGCTAATGAGTCTGCAGACTATATAAGAAGCATAGCACTGGTATTTGCTTCTGGTGAAGACCCCAACTCTTTCCACTCCTGACCGAAGCGGATGGGAAGTTGTCACACCAGGTGTGACAGGGGAGTGAGACACAGAGAGGAAGAGCTCTATTCAACAACCAGATCTTAAGGGAACTTGCAGGGAGCACTCACTGACTACAAGATATTGGTACCAAGCCATTCATGAGGGATATGACCCCATAATCCAAACTCCTGCCACCAGATTCCACCTCCAAGCTTAGGGATCAGATTTCAACATGAGATTAGGAGGGGACAAATGTCCAAACTATAGCAATATTCAGTTTAGAAAAATTAAGCAAATACAAGTTTCTTATTTGCAACTCACCCTTACCACATCAGAATGACATCTCTTGTTAAGCAAGACACCAATTAATGATAACTAAATACAGTTAAACCAAATGCCTGTGTGAGAATTTGCAGAAAATTCACTTGGTCTGCATATATTTGTATCTTATTATTTAATATGGTATTTTTATATCTACTGTCATATGATATAACTTTTTTTTTTTTAAGAGAGTCTCACTCTATTGCTCCAAGCTAGAGTGCCCTGCTGTGAGCCTATCCCACTGCAGCCTCAAACTCCTTGGTTCAAACAATCATTCTGTCCCAGCCTCCCCAGTGATGCAGGACAAGGCGGCCCTACAACCTGCTGCCTTGGCCCTGGCTGTGCTGATGCTGTGGCAGATGGATGAACCAGCTTCCTGGAAGGGCTGGACACCTGTGGGGGAGACACTGGTGCCTTGCTGTCTAATCCATGGTCTTCTGGCTAGTCCATTTCATGGATGGCGCCTTGCTATCTCCTCCTCATGAACTTCTGACTGGCCAATATCATGTCAGTTTTGAGAGCCAGAGTCTTCATTAGACAGCTGGCTGTAACTGACAAAGACCCAAGCCCTAAGAAGTTCCACAAAACAACCCCCTGGGACTATATAAACCCCTGAGCAGAGAGCTCAAACACAGACCTCGGCTGGACCTCAGAGAGAAAGAAGGAGAGCTTGTTCCCCTCCTGGGTCCTCTCTGCTTGGAGGTTTGGTTTTTGTATTTGTAATTTTTGTTTCTATAAATAAATCCTGACTTACTACTATTCCTGGGGTCCATCGATTCTTCAGTATCACCAGTAGCTGGTACTCCAGGGGTCTCCCACAACATTTGGCTAGTTTTTCTATTTTAATAAAGATGGGGGAATCTTGCTCTTAATCAGGCTGGTCTGGAATTCCTGAACTCCTGTGATCCTTAAGGGAGTCTTAGCCTCCCAGAGTGCTAGGATTACAGGCATGACTGTACCCAGTCATTTGATGTAAAATTTATCACCAACTGCTTTGCACTATCATTACATTTTGATGACTTCATCTTTTAAAACATGTACAGTATGAGCTTATAATTTAGGATCTTAGAATGCCTAAAATATACTATAAATATCAGAGTAAAATAGTACCCCTATATTCACAAATAATCATCTCTAAATGCATTCATTGTTTTAATTAAAGCTTAAATTATCTTTAATAACTTATCATGTTCATATTCATATTTTGATCTTTTTCTCCTTATACTATTATAATATATATCCTCTGCATACATATTTTGTTCATCCCCCTGATTTTTTAGAAAAGAAATTCTTATAAAGAGATCAATCAAATTGTCTGTACATATAAAATTTTTGGATTTCTTGTAATTGATTTTGATTATTCACTAGTTTGAATAACAATAATTATTAATATTTCCTCCAGAAAATTTCCTCCAATACTTTGTATTAATAAAATAAATAACAATTTTCTGATTTCACTTTTTTCTTGTTAAGACAAAAAATCATTTAATTAAAATTTTAACTAAAATTTATTAATTATAAATAATATGAATGTGCTATCTTTATATGTATCTTTATTATCCATAAGGTTAATATTTATGTGTGTTTATTAAAAGTTAAAAAAATTATCAGTTGTCTTTGTTATTTGTTGCTATTATTTCCATATTGGAATATAAATAATATAGTTGGAGCTATTAATACATTTATAAAATTAAATTTTTAAATTTAAGTCACATTCCTTGGTCCTCATTATCTTTATTGTTTCAATCTGTAAAATCATGATACTTCTTTAAGATAGTGACTTTTTCAGTATTTATAATCATTTCATATTTTTCTACGCAAAATAATACTGAAATGTTAAGCTAATATTTATTTTCTTTTCCTGTAAGCATCATGTGGAACAAGGATTTTTAAAAAATAAAATAATCTGTACTCTTTACTGGCACCTTATTGTATTTATTTTCAATATTAATTATTCACTTTTAAAATAAGTAAATTTATACTAGAGAATATTGTGATGGTCCATAATCCAAATAATTGCTCTGGAGGTTAAAAATAACTAGTCATAGGTGCAATGCCTGCAGAACGTTGAGAATAGTCAGTTGATTCATTAACGCATGAAACAAAAATAAACGTCATCTCACAGCTTCTCAACCTCATCTGTATTAATTTCTCTCTGAATGTATTACTGAAAACAATCTTTTTGCTTATTGCTCTAAAACACTCCTAGATATGTTTATATTATTTTTTATAATATAGTTTCCATGTCTTCCTCATATTTATGCTACCTTTTAATTTTTACATTTCTGAAGTCATTAGCTGCATAAAGATTTCAACATTTAACAATCAGTTTCCTGTTAATTAATTTTTAATTGATTTTATGTCCCATCCCCATTTCAATACAAACAATACTGCAATGAATATTCTCTTTCATATATTTGAAAGTGTACTTTTCATATATATATATATATATATATATATATTAGGGTATTTTTAAACTATATTCATGGCCTAATTTCTAGCAGTGAAATGGTTGGTTAGAGAGACTGTATATTTTTGGTTCCCTAAAAATGTGAGTACTGTATATTCCCATTTAAAATGGGAATTTTTATCTTAGAAGAATATATTGGAAAATTAAAATTAACAAATTTCTATACACTTCTTGGGTCATGTATTATGAGACTATATTGTACATATTGGTCATCCTATCAGTATACTGAGTTGACTAACAATTTAAAGAATTGCTAAAATATATTAATTAGCTAGTGTGGAAAAATTAAAGTAAGTAGAATATTTTGCAGAATCTATGCAACTGACTTCTGAGTAGCTAGAGTATTTTACAGAAATAAAAATATAAACTGTTTTGGTGTGATTTACCATACTATAAAGATAACATTGTTGATAAAACTATTTAGAATATATGTAAACTTTATCTGAAATATGGCAAGTATTTTTACATCATTATATGTATAAAATTTTCTTGCAATGTAGTATTCTGATTTGCTAACTCATAAATTTTCCTTTGATTTCTACTGACAGCTATTGATTCCATCCTTTCTTTGCAAAAGAACTCAAGCTCTTACAGGCAATCTTGTTATATTTCTAAAATGTAAAATACCATGAAAATATATATTTACTTTTATTTTAAAAAGTATAAATTTATGCAACTTACTGTTACAAAGTTACATTTGCCTTGTATTTTCTTTCCTTTTCAACTTGTTGCATTTCCCTTTTTATACAGTTACTACTCTCTCTGTGAGTATATCAACAAAATCCACCACACTAGTCCAAGGTCCTACACACTTTATCCCAGTAACCAATATCACAATTTCCCAATTATTTTCTTCCTTCCAGAAATAAAACAGTACTTGATTTTAGAATACCATTCTGATCAGTATAAGATCTAAATGTCATAAGGGGAATTTTACTAGCAAAATAGCATCTTAAATATTTAAATATGCATATGGACTTTATTTGATATTCTCTTTAAGTTGTAGGGGAACAGAAGGGCAGCTGTAACAGAGGGTTAGACACAGAGCTTGCTGATGAATATCAGACTATGCCAGTTCTGCATAAGACTTGCCTGCTGAGCAAATGGTTCTGTCTTACACACACTCCACAGCTGGACTTCTAAACGATGACATTGCTGTGCATGTGGTGAGCTCTGCGGATGCTTAGAGACATCTTAGACCTGTTTTTCTGTGCCGAGAGAAAAGAAGTAAATGAATCTTTTTGTTAAAACTGACATCTTATGAAATATTAAATCAGTGTTTGAAATAGGCTATACCTACTTCAAATGAATATATAATATAATATTTCAATCTGCTTTAAATTTTCAAATGATAAGTAAAAGAAAATTATATTTAAAAAGAAAGTTAGATCAGTAATAATACTTACATGAAATGAGATTACTAAAGTTATGTGGAGCAAAAGTGAATACCTTGTACTCATTGTTGGGACTCTGTGTGTGTTTGTGTGTGTTCAGGCACATGTGAACATATGCCCAGAAGCATGTTTATAAGGAGATTTAAAAAAAATTTAATCCTTAAACTTTAATATTGTCTTTAGCAAACCGTGTCCTAGTCTAGGCAAAGAGATTCCCAAAAGATTATAATCACTATGCAGTCTTGTCATAAACATAAGTTGCCATAACAAATATTCAATTCAAATATAAAATATAAACAATAATTGCCTTTAGGACTGCAATCTAGGCAGCTCCTACTTTTGCTTTTATGGGAGAGATACATTTAAAACTTCTTTATAAACAAGACTTAGCAGAGCTACCAGGTTTGAATTGCAGTTTTCCAGTCCTCTGATCTTCATGTGCCTGCAAGCATCTACTTGGTTCATCACACAAAGTAATATGATCATTTCAGAAGTTCAGTCTTTCAGTATGGTGAGCATAAACTTCAACAACTTTCTAGGAAGTCAAAAAGATTCTTATGAATAGACATTAAACCATATTTCTATATTTTACAAAGAGCACATGATATTTTCTTCAACTTTTTAAATAGTGGTATTAAGTGAGCAATTATATAAAAGTAAAGAAATTGAGAACAAGCAGAAACTAAAATGTACTGATAGTCTCCTAAGTTGTTATACTTACACTTTTCTAACCTAAATTATTTTTTCTTTCACCTCTTTGGAATTGTTTAAGTGGTTTGTTCAAAAATCTTAGAGTTTAAAAAAAAACTCATAAAGTTGAAAGATACTGCTTCCACTAAAAAGATAAAGTCACATGAAAACTGAATTTACCCCTAGCAAGCATTTGGTTTTCTAATATATTTTAAATATTAGAATTAATATCGGGGTTTGATATAATACAGGATAAAAAATAATACCAATAATGAAAAAAAGCTTTGAATTTCAATGTCTTTTCTATATTCTAGGAAATTACTTTCCTGACTTTTGCTGCAGAAAGCCTAAACATTCTAAGGGTAATGAAAAGTGGGGTATTTGGAGGAGGGAACTGGGTCTGCATATATATTAGCAAGAGAAATGCAAATATGTTAATGCAAGTATGTTAGAAAATGAATCTCAATATAAGAATGAAACAAGTGGTTCTGCACAAGGTGTATATCTGTTCTTGCCTTACTGAATTATTTGGGGCAAGTAAGAAATGATTTTTGTGGTACAGCCTAGAAGTTTGGGCTTTATACATTAAGATTACTACCTTTGAAAGGATGCCGAGACCGTGATTATTCTCAGAGGGAAGCAACAGAACTGCAGTGAACATTACGTGTGGAGGATCAGAGAGACTTTCTCCAGTTCTTCCACCCAGACCCTTAGTCTCAGCAGTGGGGAAAAGAAATCCAAGGAGGCCTCAAATTAACAGATTAAATTTTCCAGCAAATAGATGGTATGGACATTGGAGTTAGATTTATTCTCATTTTTCATAAAATTCATTAACATGGCAATGTTTCTCACTTTTTTGGAGTAATATTGACTACTGATACATATGATTAGAGCAATTTTAAAATGAACTAAACTATATTGTGATTTTTTATTTCTTTCAATATCACAAAAATAAATATGTTTTGAGGCAAGGAGTACATGTTTTTGAGTCTTTGGCTTAGAAATAAATAAACTGATATTCAGTGACATGAAACAAAAGTAAGTCCCTTTCACTTTTCTCTAATTTTATGGTGTGAAACATCATCAGACCTCATTGATCCTTGGTAGTGAAAGGAAAAAAAAATAAGAGAAGTTTTATATTTTGTTTTGGTTTTTGTTTGTTTGGCTTTTTCTTTTCTTTAGTAATGACCTAAGTGCCTTTGGAAAAACATACACATGCCTCATGTAATTGTATATGTTTATAAAATGTTCACTTCCGGAGTACATTCACGTGATCTACGCTAAGCATTAAAGAACCAAAGAGAAATTAGGTATGCACTTACTCTCACTGTATGCTCTTCCTTACTTGAACTTTATATTTCAGTTAAATAGCAATTAGATATGTTTTATAAATTTGTTGTCATCACAAGTAGTAAAGCAGATATATTCACAGAAACAGAAGACATAATAAAACACTAGTTGATGGAAACATGTAAAGTTAATAAAGGTTAGGAGAATACTAGTTTAAGTCAAGAGAATAATATGAATATGACAGAGTCTTACTGACAAATGTAAAAACCTGGTACATGACATCAAAACTGCATGGGTTTTTAGGAACAAACATTTTTAAAGAAATATGAAGCAAAGGAAGATGACTTGGAAATATAGTATTTTATTTAATAATAGGGATTTACTCTGACAGGTTGCAAAAATAGAAAATGTAAGTTAAGTAAAAAGACAGCATGTCAAAGAAAGATAGATAAAAACAAGATTTATATATTTATAATCACATTTAAAATGCCATTTCGGTTTTACATTTGGTGTTATATTAAAGTTGGAAGGGATCACAACACCAGATAAGAAAAATTCAAAAGAAGAACAAAGATCAACTAAAAAATCCATACTGTCTTCAGTGTTTTGGATTCAAGAACAGGCGGTAAGATGTTTCTCAGGAGAGTGGATTGTGATAGGTGCACTTGCTAATTTTCAAGTCCGACTTGATCAAACCTACATTTGAGATTCTATTTCTATTTAGGTAGATCACACACATGTGCTAACTTTACTGACTCATTCCTTTTACTTAATATGAATTTCTTTTAGTGAAGGCTCATTATCCAAATATATAGGCCTAGCCAGCGTTCTTGAATTAATTAAAATGATTTTCCAATATACAGAGTATGTCTCTTCTTCTTTCTTCTTTGCTTTAATCTTTTTTCTTCTCTTAATAATAACACATGCTTTTACCAACTATCGGTCTTGTTGTAAATTATTTTCCTATACGTGCTCACAGCCTTGGCCAGATAAGACAGTCATTGTCAACGCTGGCTGCACTTGAACAACAGGCTCAGAGCTCTTTAACTTGAGATTCGCATTCAGTGGCCCTGGGAGTGTCTGAGAATTTGCATTCCTTTTAAATCTTCATTGTGATTTCAGTGCACTGAGTAGAGAAGCACTGGCGAGTAGTCATTGATACTACATATCCCACAAGCAACAACTTAGCTGCAAGGTGCATGTTCATTGGAATATGTAGAGTTCATTCCTTTCTTACTTTCACAAGAGACAACAATGCGACATCAAAGCAGTGATAATTACCTCACTAGAAGGTATAAACTACTATACAAGGATTGATCATTGCCAACCTGGTTCCGGTATCTGACGGTGACATGGACAGTATAAATCATCACGGAATATTTTTCTTTAACTTGAAATAGTTAATAATTCCTTGTTTATCTCCTGAGTAGTTTGTGCTTTTTCACAAAGACTTCGTACAGGGATCTGTGACAGTTCAGGTGTCCTTTCTGTGTCTTAATGGCAGAGTCAACCCCAGCTCTGTGGTAGGTAACCCTCTTTTGCTTAAGGCTAAAATCCAACCTCAGATCCGGTTTCATTCATAAAAATCTGATACTTTGATCTTGTTTTCAGTTTTTTGTATCATTCTCTTGTTTCCATAATCTAAACTAGGTTATATAACCATTAACTGTGGCATCAGACTGTATATAGTCAAACCTCAACTCTTAAGCTTACTGGCTATCTGACTTTGATGGGCCATAATATTTATTTCTTCTTCCCTTCTCTAGCTGACAGTTTCTCTAGCTGTTAAATGGGGATATTTAGCCCCTAGGTCATAGAGGTATGTGAAGAGTATATGATGTAATTTAATCTAAAGCAGTTAGATTACTTCTTGGCACATGGCACCTAGTAATGTTTTGCTATTCCTACTATCATTGTTATTACAGAGAATTGGTGTTTCTTAACCTCATCCCAAAATAATGGCAATTTGAAGGATGTAAATAATGGAAATGTTGAATACAACAGAATGTTCATCAATGTATGAACAGGCAACCCAACTGAGTTATCACATTAAAATCTGCTGTTTATTCTTAAGAAAATAAATGGTTCAAATGAGATGTGTTAGATAGATAATTATACACATGTATATGCTCTAATAGAATTCATAAATCTATTGGTTAGAATATATTCTTCAGATCATGCATTTATTCAACAAATGTTTAATTTAACATCCACTATATGCAATACGGTCTAGTCTTCGAGCGTCTAGAGAGAAATGTAAAAATTAGATGTTAGTGAGCCTATCAAATTGTTCTAATGTGGGGAAAATTAGATTTCTTTGAGAGCTCAGTATAAAGACATCCACCGAGATTGGTGGAGGAGAGCAGGATACAGTGCCCAGGGTAGCTTCTTACAAGGAAAACAAAATACAAGAAAATATTAAAACAGAAGATTCTGATTATAGTTTTTGCATGGAGTTTGTAATGAGCATATGTTAAAATCAGTGAGTGTGGTAGCTCACAAAGGCTAAAAGAAGTCCAATGCAACTGGAGAAAATAATTTTAAAGCAGTGGGGTAGGGGAGATAACATGTGAAAAGTTTGGTGGAAGACAGCAAATGAGAAGCCAATTAATAATTTTACCACTTTGAATATATGCTTAAAAGTTATCATCTGCCTTCAGGTTCTAAGGCCAGATCCATCCAATACCACCCTACTACCCCTCATTTCCTAACACACACACACACACACACACACACACACACACAAGTTAAGGAGCAGATATGGAACAGGAGCCTGGTGAGTGAGAAGCTCATATGTTTTTGAATCTCGAATAGGAATACTAAAATAGAACACTTGAACAGAACATTGATTAAAGGGAAGTG
The DNA here is from genome assembly GCA_963574655.1 of Perodicticus potto. Taxonomy (NCBI): domain Eukaryota; kingdom Metazoa; phylum Chordata; class Mammalia; order Primates; family Lorisidae; genus Perodicticus; species Perodicticus potto. Next base: position 18,321 of record CAUYRH010166979.1, on the reverse strand, counting down.
TATTTTAAAATAACAGGTGTTTCTGCCTGCTAAGCCACATCTTCTCTACCTCTCTTCTAGCCTCTTATTAATTGTTTGATTGCAATAGGGTCATTGTTTGCTCATAATAACAAAAAATAAGTTATAGTTTCTTGTCGTCAACAATCCTGGCTCATAAAATTACCCCGTATAAGTATATCAGGTGAGAAGAAAAAAGACACCAGATAGATCTCTGGGAAGACCAAGGTCAAAGTAAAGCAAGATATTACACATGAGAGAATAAAACAAGACGTCCACAAAACAGGAGAAAACACCAGAGAGTCGCGAGTTGACAAGGAAGAAGGTTTTTTAAAAGGACAATATGTTCAGCTATGGGAATGATGCTTGGGAGTTGAATGATACTAGGAATAAATAGTGACCTTTGGATATAACAGCCAAGAGAATGTTAGTGATATGCAAAAGATGCTGAGTGTGATGAGTAGAGGAGTGATCTGAGCAAGTTGAGAAGTACTCATAGGGAGGGAATAATCTTGTGGAAACCTACTTTAGTTGTTAAATAACATCTTTAAGTCATTTTCCTATTTTCCATCATCTTCCAAATCCAGTTCCACTCTAAAATGTTACACATTTAATTTCAACTTGATATTTTACTTTAGGCTTCGAAATTTACATATTCAATAATGAACTTCTCTCTTTCCACAGCTAATCTGCATCACCAAGATTTTAGTTTTTCCCATTTTCATTGATTAAAAACTCTATTCTACTTGCTGCTGAAAGGAATACCTTGAAGGTATTCTTAATTGTTCTTTTTCTTTTATGTAGATAATACCTGATCAACCCACAAATCCTGATTGTTCTATCTTAAAAATAATCCCAGAATCTAACCACTTGTCATTATCTCTTTGTTACCAACATTGACCTTGACAACAATCTCTGTACTTGACTGCCCATAGCATTCTTTTTTTTTTTTTTTTTTTTTTGAGACAGAGCCTCAAGCTGTCATCCTGGATAGAGTGCCGTGGCATCACAGCTCACAGCAACCTTCCATTCCTGGGCTCAAGCGAGTCTCTTGCCTCCACCTCCCAAGTAGCTGGGACTACAGGCACCCGCCACAACGCCCAGCCATTTTTTGGTTGCAGCCATCATTGTTGTTTGGCGGGCCCGGGCTGGATTCAAACCCGGCAGCTCAGGTGTACGTGGCTGGCGCCTTAGCCCATTGAGCCACAGGCGCTGATCCTGCCCATAGCATTCTTATCTTGACCTCCTTTATTCTGTTCTAGTTAGTCTCAATATCAGGTCATGTTTTTTCTCTGCCCCAAACATCATAGTAGCTTCTATTTCATTCAGAGTGAAAACCACAGACCCTACAATGTTTCACAAGGCCCATTAGTGTCTGATTCTGCTTTTTCCCTGCTCATTTTTTCCCTAATATCATGATTCATTCTATTCTAACCACTCTGGACACCTTGTTTTGCTCAACATCTTTATCCATATTGTTGTGTTTGGCTTTTGCCCAGGTGTAGGTCTCTGACTATAATATTCTTCCCCGAGATAGCAACACAAGTAAATCCCTGATCTCCTTGAAATACTCAAATTTTATCACATCTTTATAAATCTATGGTGATTCCTAAATGCAATTTACAGTCTGCATTCACCAAACATCCAATTCCTCATACTCTGTGGCACGTGGTAGCATTTAACATAATTATTATTTTATTACTAATTTTAGTTTCCTCATTAAAATATAAGCTATAGGTCTTTATGTTAAATGTGTGCCAAGGATATGTATCAGTTATTGAAGCAAAGTAAGTGCTCAATATTTATTGAATTGATTGCATTTTCTATTATCAAGATTGTAACTTTCTTTTTCCTATAAAGGAAAGAGAAATATCTGATCATATACAAATAGTACACAGGTTGGAAGGTTTGAAATTCTTACTTTTGTTTTATTTTATTTAATAGGTGGGTAAAAAGTTATAAATACTAGGGAAAAATCAGTAAAGTGATAAAAGACAGAAAACACAAAGTAAGTTTTAGTAATTTCCTTTCTTACCTGTATTCTAACTCTGTTGTATGTATGTTCCATATAATATTACAGAAATACAATAAAAATGATAAGCTTTCTGCTTAAAGCATCCTAATTTCTGAGATTAATTTGAATAAATTGCTTCAACTTTTAAGTATTTCCTGTTTTCTACCACACCTTTACCATATATAGATTAACTTGTGTAAGAATGAAATTATACCTCGTTTGAGATTACAAATTTTAAATGTCATAATTGTTAGGGAAAAAGTTGAAATCTTATTTTTGTATTATGCCATTTTAAATAGATTGTAATTTAATTGCCACATTCTACATTGTAAAAGAAAATTCTGCTGATTTATAACCATTAAAAGACATGTCAGTATTTGTAACAAATATTTTTTCTGCATTTTACACTTAATTCCATATAAATCAGAGAAATGGAAGAGGAAATATCTCCCATCATCCATTAGAGTAAAATACTGAAGTATGGTTTATTTACATTGTGAGTGGAGGTGGTACTCTATCTATACCTGTACTGTATTTAAGACATGGGTTAATTTTTATTTTTTATTTTATTTTATTTTGCTTTTAGCTCACAGCAACCTCAAACTCTGGGGCTCACGCAGTCCTCTTGCTTCAGTTTTTCAGTTTGAGTAGAGATGGGGTCTCACAGGTTAATTTTTAAATATGAGATAACAGTTGCCTACTATTTACCTTCTCTAGGAAAAATAGATCAATTCAACATATACTAAAAGGTAGTTTCAAGATCTGCGTCATGGAGAGTTTAGAGTCAGAAAATATGAACTGTAACATGTGAACAAGTGTGCATTTTTTAATGTTGTTCAGAATGTCTATCATCTAAATTGTATCTGTATAAATTTGTGTGATTTAGTTTTTCTTTTAAACCCTATTTAAATCTATATTTGTTCTTAGAAGAAACAATATAGTCCATATGCTTTGTTGTGTAATAATGTCAGAATGTTTTGTAAAGCCAGGTCTTACTTGCTTCCAGTCTAACTGAAATGTAGGTCACTGGCCTCTGTTAAGAGCTCTTTTTTTTTTTTTCTCTGATGAATGACAAACCTTTTATTTTTCTTATTGTTACAAAATTCTTTCTCTTTTTCCATCTCCTTTCTGTAGCTGAATGCTGAGCCAAAGGACATTTTCAACTAGAATGCTAAGATATTCTGTACCCTCAGGAGGTGGAAAGTATGTAAGAGACGCACACTCCGCTGAAAGCTCGCCCACCTGCAAATGCACATTAACTTCATACTGTTATTTTCAACAAGTAAAATTTACAGTTAAGAGCACCATACGAATAGAATTTATGCAAGTTTGACCAACCTTATTGAGCGCTCAGCCTCGTTCTTTTTGGTCTACTTAACTTGGAAAACTACATACTTTTTAAATAATAAAACAGCTTTCTCCAAACTGTGTGTTTTTACTCTAAGTGGCAATGAAAGAAGTTTATAGTCAACTACTATGAAAGTTCTTATTGTAAATATATTTTTGTCATGGCTAAATTTAAAATGGTGAAAAATTTTATGACTTCATTAAACTAACCTGCTTGAAATTGTGTTGACAACTACCAGAAACAGGAGTTCTGTGGCTTTTAGGTGCAATTCTACAACAGGAAACAATTAATTTACAACAGTGTTTTGAAACTTTGTAATGGTTCTAGCCTGCATGAAATGCTTAATTCAATTAGGTTTTTATGCTTTATGTTTTATTTTTGTCCATTGAGCTTCCCTGCAAAGCTCTTTCATCTATTTACTTTATTCTTGAAATTCAAAAAGAATTCATTTATTTTCAGTTTAACCAGCAGACATTTATTGAGTTCTTGCTGTAATTTCTATCCAACTCTAAGTCCTGGAGATTCATATGAGATATTGTCTCTGCCCTGAGAGCCTGGGGAAACTTTCATATAAAGAAGTAGTTATAATCAAGATGATGGCTTTAACAATAGGACTATGGAAAGTTGTGGAATGGCAGCTGCTGAGAATGCTGCCTTTTGATCACTCTATTAAGAAGCTTCTGGGATGAAACAAAAGCTCAAGTTAGGTTTAGGAGTGCACAAAGGAAACCTGGGTATGTTTTCAGCAACACTAGGATATGCGTATATGCAAGAAGGAATCCCCTTTCTGCTTCCTCTTTCTTTTCTTTCTCCCTAGTCAGGCACTGAAGTATCTGATATCCCTGAAAAAGATCTCAAAATGTAAATAAGAGGAAGACATCTGCACCTTCACTGTTGATTCTCAAGGTGCAGTTTTCAGGAGAACTTTTTATTTCTTAGGTACACGAAGTAACTTCTCATTCTATTTTCTAATCTGACTCTTTGATGGGCGATCCCATGCCCAATACCATGTCCAATGAATGGGCACCATTTGAGTGAAGGGGCATGGAAAGACACAACCTGTTGATGGGAAAGCCCCCAGTGGGGGAGCCGAATGTTTTAGGGAGCTTTGGGGCTTACTTGCTGCCTAGATTTGCCAATTTACACTGGTGGAAATTGAATTGAAGACCTCTCATTAATCATTTATTTAAGACTATTGCAATCAAAATTAATTTAAGGTAGAGGCTTTCATGGAAGCTATGGATAATAAAAGATAACTGGTGGTGTGTGTGACTCAGTGAGTAGGGCACCGGTCCAATATTCTGAGGGTGGTGGGTTCAAACTGCCCAGCCAAACTGCAACAACAACAGCAACAACAAAATAACTGGGTGTTCTGACGGGCGACTGTGGTCCCAGCTCCTCGGGAGGCTGAAGCAAGAGAATCAACTAAGCCCAAGAGCTGGAGGTTTCTGTGAGCTGTGATGCCACAGCACTCTACCCAGGGTGACAAAGTGAGACTCTGTCTCTAAAAAAAAAAAGAAAGAAGAAGAGATACCAAGATGATTGATTCATACACACAAAAATATTCTCTCTGCTTTTAATTTATCATATTTTGAAAAGCTTGTGTACATTAATATTTTCTTTTTTTTTTTTTTTTTCTTTAGAGAAAGGGTCTAACTACCTTTATCACCTTTGGTAGAGTGCCGTGGTGTCACACAGCTCACAGCAACCTCAAGTTCCTAGGCTTAGGTGATTCTCTTGCCTCATCCTCCCAAGTAACTGGGACTACAGGCACCCGCCACAAGGCCTGGCTATTTTTTTTTGTTGCAGTTCGGTGGGGGATGGATTTGAACCCACCACCCTCGGTATATGGGGCTGGCACCCTACTGACTGAGCCAGAGGTGCTGCCCCCGTACATTAATATTTTCATAATTTTTTATCTAATACCTTCACTAACATAGTATTATATTGCCAAGGAATTTAGAATAGTAAAAGGCATTTAAAAAATAAATATAATGGTTAATAATTATAAAATTAAAGGAATAACTAAATTGTTTTTATATTAATTTCATTTTGCATTTTTTATTTTGTAAAATGAAAAAATATATTTTCTATTCTTTCATAAAATTTTATTCAAAAATTTTTTTCTACACTTCTGATTCTTACTTTCTTTTCTTATGATTTTTACATGCTATTTAATAGGTCGTACAAAACAATGTACATTTCACAATCCTATAATACCATGATTATTCATTCTCCTAATATATTTTTGTGGCTAGCCTAATTGTCAACTTAATACCATTAACATTTTTTGGCCCCAGAAACGGTAACTGGGGTAAAGTAAATGACATGTGGAAAGCTCACGTATAGGTAGATGGGATGGTCAGAAGTGACTGTCATTTCCAAGAAAATATTAAGGAGTGTATTTTTTTAAGAATAATATTATCTTTGATATTTATTTATTTAAAGTTTCATTTTTTTGTTATCTTGCTTTATTTGTTCCATTTTATTTTATTTCATTATTTAGAGCTGGTGATGAAGTGTGAAGCAGAATCGAATCATGTAACATTTGTTAGTATTTATTATATACCACCCAATCTTAAAATTACCATGAAGATTGCCGTTTCACCTGTTCATTACTTTATTAAAATTCACCTACTGTTTTAGTACTTCAGTGAACATGTATACTATGAACAGGATAAAATGGTCACTTCATTGAGGGAATTTCTTCTAAGGTATATTTTCTCTTATCCTTGCCCAGTAATGCTTTTCTGCAAATTTATCTATAGATTTTAATATGAAATGTTCACAAAAAAGTATACATTTAAGTCTAAATTACATTTAAAGTTTTCCATGTTATTAAATGGAAAACATTTATTTTAAATAACATGGAATATTTGTCTACAAATGTACCCTTTTAAAATGTTAATGTTATTAGACATTCAACTAATTAAAAAATAGTGAGGCACATTTTTCTGCATAAAATTACAACATATATCAACTAAAAGTCTTTATGAAATAATATTTAAATGTTATTTATTCATTAATACTGAATAGCTTAATTCGTACTTATATGTCTTTTTGCTCACTTAAGATTTATCTGTTAAGAAGTAAATATATTTTTAAAATGGCCTATATATTTATGATATTATATTCTGGAAAAGCTATAATGTCACATACATGTATCTTAAATGATAATCAAGCCAATTAAAATTAGTAATCTGATATTGTTAATCAATAATAGATAAGCTCTAGTAACTATGTATTTTTAAGTTTATCTTTGCATAAACTACATAATTTTCATCAGTCATATACTGTATATGGGATACATATGGTTTATTATCATTTGAATTTTATAAGCTAATTTTCTGTAAGAATTAATTATATTCAGATAAAACTTTGACTACTTGATATTTGTACAAAAACACCAAAAAATAATAAGTAAAGTGTGTGCAGGTGTTTTTAAGTTCTAGTTTTCTGTGAATCTACAAAATAACTATTGAATATTTTATAAAATTAATTTACTTTCGTTCACTAGTCTTATGTCTTGAATATATAGCTATCATTTGTTCATAGTGTATTATTTGCAGATGCACTTCAATAAAAATGATTTAATAGTTGTTAAATGCATGTTATGCAATGATCATTTAATGGCTTATGCTTTTACTGTACTCATTTTGATTTTCGAACAAAATTTTATTGCACAGTACCTTAATTCCTATTATGTATTTTTGTACTTTGTCATTAACATGCTTTCATTGTTTCAATAAACATAACTAAGCATGGTATTAGCTGTTTGGCTCCACGCTTCAGTAACTTCACAACAGCTGGAAGGCAAATAAATGGCAGTAGTACACTATTGTTTTAATTATATTTATTGAGTATAATGTGTATAAATTCTTATTATTTTGCACAATAGCATATTTCTGTCTGTAAATTGAGTAATGAATTATCATCTTAATCAAGAAACAGTAGAATCTACAGCTGGCCAAGTAATGTGTTTTCTTACAAATTACTTAAATTACAGATGTCAAGCACATGTCATTCACCATTTAGCAGGGAAATTAGCTTGCCAAGAAGTCTTTTTATTATTTTCTATTCTTCACATGGCTACAGCTGTTAGATATGCAGCTACCCATTTCAAAGAAGCAGCAACATGAAATGAAACCTCCAAATATACAAACAGTGTTTGTGAAAAACGTCCCAAACTTGAAGTGATCTGTATGTTCTAATAGTCTTTCGGTAGCAATAGCTGAAGAAGCTAACCTACATTTATACTGAACTGTTTGAGACTGTCCACAGTGATTTGGAATAATGGGAATACCCTTCATTGAATAGTAACACTAAACATTGTGTATCTATACATTACTAATTTGTGGAGTTATGCATATTATAGCAGTATTCGATAATGGGTCTGCCCCTTTTCATGTCATTTAATATTAGTATGTAAAATTTTAGATATTACTAACATTTTTTTCTATTATCTTTATAATCCCATAGTTTGTCAAGAGGATACTAATTTATGGATGTAATTAAATTTTGTTTTGTTTTCATAATCCAGAGACGTGTTTTCCTCTCACAGTTATTTATAAAAAAAAAAAAAAAATGGATGTAAGACCGGCAACTTCCTTTATAATATATATACAGTTATATTCTGCTGATGGGTGAAAGTATTAAAGCTATCAGTTTATTTACTAGTTTCAATAAAAAGTCCATTTGTAATCTCAACAGAACTTCTAATTCCTTTCATATACTTTATAGTATATAATTGACATGTGAACATTCTTAATGTAGAAAATGCAATCTCAATTGGCTTGTATATGCAAGTTAATTTGAAGAAGGAGGACACGCTTTAAGTTCTTAGGATTAATGTTTAAAAATAATATTCAAGGAGGTGCTGAACGAGTCACCAATAACTACTGACAGTTTAAAAAACTATAAAATTGAAATTGCACTAAATTTTTTTCAATCCAAGGAAAATATGGTTTTGATCACATTGCAGGTAAGGATTACATGATTAATGATTATAGAAAAGTGTTTAGAAAGAAGAGTGCATTACATAAATAATACAGCATCGGTAATGCCAAGTTACCCGGGCATTCTGAGGATGCCAATATTTGATTCTGAGGGTGACCAAATGATAAAAGACACACATTAAGACACCTAACTCAGTTATATATTACTATGCATTTTTATATCAATATCTAAACACAAACATTTTACAACTCAATTTTTGTTTTAATTATTAAAAATATATCCAATTATCAATAATTTGATACGTTAAATAATGCTTGTTTTGTGTTTCCTATATAGATAGATAGATGGATAGTAGCCTTAAATATTTTTCTGTTTTCTGCAAATATTAGAAATATCACTTGCTTTTGTAGTAGCAAGAGACGGACTCTTTCACTATGAGTTTCTAAATCTCCCTCTCACCTTTGCTTTGTTCTTATGCCAGTTCTCCCCGTTGGAACACATTGTTAAATGACTTTGTTCTGAGAAATGCTTTCAATGTTTTTAATGTTTCTCCTAAGTCTGAAGAACAACAATAAATTTAAGGCAATAATTGAATACTCACCAAGAAGTGGTTGAATCATATGGGAGAAAAAGATTTAATTTAGATTTTAATTTAGATAAGATATTGATAATTTTCTCTGGCTCTGAGTTGCATGACCATCATTTTGAGAAAAAGGAAATTCTTCATTAATTTACAAGGAGATAAACAAACATCACAGATATTCAGAGTGCTTTCTGAAAGTATTATATGATCTTTTTTGGTAATAGTAGCACAGCTGAAAAATTGGTTAATTTCGTGAGCACAGAAATACAAGAAAGTTAGAAAAAATGCAATATTGTGAATATTGGATGCTAAATATTGGATGCTTGTGAATTTGGATGCTAAATTTGCAAATAACAACGTAAACAACATAGAGTGCAATGCACATTAGAATTGTAATAACCAAAACCCCCGTCCCTGCACCAAGCCCCCTACCCCTGCTACTAATCCCCCAACCCATAAACTTAAAGAATATAACAAACCCTTTACCCTTCGAAGAGGAGTTTTGTGTCTCAGCCCCAACCTCCACAAGGGTGGAGGAGCTAAATTCTGAGAGAAGAGATAAGCAGGGAGGGTTCCCGAGTTCCTTGGAAACTTACCCAACTCCTATGCCTGACCCTTGTACCCCTGAACTATGTATGAACCATGAAGTAATGAACTTATGATGTATCTTGTGATTTATGAACCAATATGTACCCCCCACCCTGTGACCCTGCCTTAATTGCTATGATTAGCTTCTGTATTGCCCTAGCTTGCTTTGCTGACCATGCAAGAAAAATGGTATAAAAAGGATTGCTCACCTAGCATTTGGGGCTGCATGCCTTTGTGGTATCAGGCCCCTGCAGGTGTAATAACTTTATCATTATTGCATCAAATTGGGGTCCATCTTTCTATCTCTGTGACTCAGTTTACTCCATTTGGAGGCCCCAGCGAGATCGACCCCACCGAGGTGCCGCACCCGGCCAATGGCTTTAGGGGGAGGCCTCGGAGAGTTTCTCTCTGCCCCGGAGCCCTTGGACACGGATTCAGAGACCCGGGTTCCTAAATTCTCTAATTCGGTAAGGTGTCTGTTTATTCCTGTTCTTTTTATACTGTCCTTTACTAAGTTCTGCTTCTGTGCCAGTCAGGCACCAGGTTGTTTTCTGTGCCGGAGAGGCACCAGATTGTCTTTTGTGCCAGTGAGGCACCAGGTTGTCTTTTGTGCCAGTCAGGCACCAGGTTGTTTTCTGTGCCAGAGGGGCATCAGGTTATCTTTTGTGCCGGTGAGGCACCAGGTTGGTTTCTGTGCTAGTAAGACGCCGGTCTGTCTCCTTCTCATGTTTGAAGAAATTAAGCCTATCTGTATATTGTTTGTCTTGTTATTAGTTTGCTTAGTAGAAGCTCTCAAAGTCTGGTTTATGGAATGTCTGTGTAAATGAGTTAAGTACAGCTGTATACCCGACCAAGTCGTTCCCTTTTAAACAGTTTTTACTCCTTATGTTAGTAAGGTTATGTGCAACTTGCCAATCAAATCTATGCTTGACCTGTTTGTCACACTTATGTTTAATTTGTAGATTTCAGTATTTTGCCCAGTGTCTGTGTGTAGACTGGACAAGACCCCACTCCCTCCTGCCTGAACATTTTTTTGAGTGAATGACTGATCCGATTTTTAAAGGAACGCTTTCAGACTTTGACCTGGATGAAGATGCAGTATATTCCTTCCTTCTTTATTTCTTAGTTTGCTCACCTTAAACTATCTAAACTCAACAAATGTGTGAACTTTGTCAATTCATTGTGCACCTAGGTTGTCGCTTTCCATATTTTCTTCACTGTCTCTCTGAAGCCTAGGGGGAACCTTGTTGCTCTACCCCAGGACACATAATAAACTGGATCTGGGACCAAGTGTGCCAAGGAACCCTTCCGTACTTTAAGCGCGCTGAAATTATTATATTCACTTTCACCTTAATTCTGTTAGAATGGGACAGACCCCATCCGCCCAACGTCCAACCCCTCTAGAGTGCCTTTTAAATAACTTTTCTGATTTCAGGCGCCGAGCTAAAAGCTATGGTGAGAAAGTGAAACCAGGCACCTCACGCACCCTGTGCTAGCTGGAGTGGCCAACCTTCAGAACAGATTGGTCCTCTGCTGGATCTTTTAACCTCTCCCTTCTCTCTAGAGTCCGGACTGTCATTTATGGCCGCCCTGGACACCCAGACCAAATTCCTTACATCCATGTGTGGATTGACATTGCTTCTGACAGCCCAGATTACATTCAGAGGTGCACTAGCCACATGACCCCCTCTCAGATTCTTTTTGCTTCTCTGCCAGAGTCCCAGACGAGCCACTTGAAGGCTCAGAATCCTCATTCAAGAAACCACAAAACCAATACCCCCGTGTTGCCTCCCCCTCCTGAAGATCCTATTTTAGAGCCTTCCCTCCAACCCCATCTTGTCCACCCCCCACCATATAACCCCCTCCCAGCTGTACCAGCACCTTTAGCACCCCTGATGCCTCAGGCCCAGGGAGGGGTGGGAGAACCCCCATGAGGGCCATCACAAACTAGGGGAGGGACCTCATACTGGCCATTAAGTCCTGACTCCGCCTCTACTCAGAACCCAATGGGAGCAGGAGCGGGGCTCCTCCAGTCGCTCCTATTCTGCCTTTGCATCAACTAGCCCCCAGCCCAGCATCAGGTGATCAACCTTTCATGATATATGTTCCTTTTTCCACCAGTGATTTGTACAATTGGAAAACCCAGAACCCTCCCTTCTCAGAAAAACCACAGGGACTAATTACCTTCCTTGAAACAATCTTTTTCACCCATCAACCCACTTGGGATGATTGTCAACAACTGCTTCAAGTTTTGTTCACAGCTGAGGAACGTCAATGTATCCTAAGAGAGTCCAAAAAGACTGTTCTAGGACCAAATGGACAGCTGAGCACTGACCTTGTTTTATTAGAAGCCTGCTTTCTGAGCACCCAACCCCAGTGGGACCCCAACACGGACGAAGGTAAGGAGGCAATACTCCAGTACCACCAGCTTCTAATACAGGGCCTTAAGACAGCTTCCAAAAAGCGTACCAATCTATCTAAAGTAAGTGAAGTAACCCAGGGAGCCACAGAAAACCCGGCAGCTTTCCTAGAAAGATTAATGGAAGCTTATAGGACTTATACTTCAATAGACCCTGAAGCCCCAGAAAGTAGATGGGCCATCAATATAGCTTTTGTTGCCCAGTCAGCCCCTGACATTAAAAGAAAACTACAAAAACTTGAAGAGTTTGAAGGGAAAGTCCTCAGTGAGTTGGTGGAAGTAGCCTTAAAAGTTTTTAATAATCGAGAGCCTATAAACATAATCACTGCTAAACGACCAATAAAAGTCATAGCCACCCTTCAGGAAGTCCCCTAAATTCAAAGAGCTCCATTAGACAAGGGCCCTGGACCCAGTCTAGACCCGAATCAATGTGCAAACTGCAGAAAATTAGGACACTGGAAAGATAAATGCCCCAAACCCAGGCAGTGTGCCTACTGCAGGAGACAGGGACACTGGAAAGATGAGTGTCCTGAAAGAATAAACAAGGCGCAGGCACAAATGCCAGCCAAAATTTTAGTTGAACAAGGTACTGATTGAGGGGGTCAGGGCTCCTTCTCCCTAGGCCCCCTGGAGCCCATGATAACTTTACAAGTTGGGGGCCAACCTGTGGACTTCCTTGTAGACACAGGAGCAACCTTCTCAGTTTTAAAGAAGCCCCAAGGGACAATCACAAAACAAAAAGCAACAATTGTGGGTGCTACTGGAAAGCCCCAAACAGTCCCCTGGACTACTGCCCGTATAACAGACTTAGGAAAGGGCACTATCACCCACTCCTTTCTGGTCATGCCGGACTGCCCATACCCCCTGTTGGGACAGGACTTGCTGCTAAAACTCCGAGCCACCATTTCTTTTAAGCCAACTGGAGCTGTCCTAACAATGCCAAATAACCCGGCCCATATCCTGTTTTCCGCCCCTCTTGGAGATGAATACCTGTTCTTTGAAGGGCCTGACAAGACTACAGCTCAGGAAGAGTGCCTCCGTGCTTGGCAAACACAGATCCCCCAGGTATGGGCTGAAAATAACCCCCCAGGATTGGCAAGCCACCAACCACCAGTGGTAGTGCAAATTTCCAGCGAAAAAACTCCAGTGCAAGTCCGCCAGTACTCCCTTTCCCAGGAAGCCAGGGCTGGGATTGCAGTACACATCACCCGGCTCCAGGAAGCAGGCATATTAGTCCCCTACCCGTCAGCTTGGAACACTCCTGTCCTCCCCGCTAAAAAACCTGGTACCAACGATTACCAACCTGTCCAAGACCTAAGGGAAGTGAATGGCCGGACAGAGACAATCCACCCCACGGTCCCAAACCCTTACACTCTCCTCAGCTTAATCCCCCCTTCCAGAACATGGTACTCAGTTCTTGACTTAAAAGATACCATTTTCACCATCCCCCTCTCTCCTATCAGCCAACCAATCTTTGCCTTTGAATGGGTAGATCCAGAAAATGGACAGACTGAACAGTTAACTTGGACCCGTTTACCACAAGGGTTCAAAAATTCCCCCACTCTGTTCGATGAGGCTCTGAGTAAAGACCTCCTCCTTTTCCAGGATTCCCATCCACACGTTTCTCTTCTACAATATGTTGATGATCTCCTACTTAGCCACTGAAACTGAGCAGGAGTGTGAAAAGGCCACCATCGACCTCCTCTGGGAACTAGAGAGAATAGGCTACCGAGTCTCTGCCAAGAAAGCACAATTGTGTACCACCGTGGCAACCTACCTAGGATGTGAGCTACAAGAGGGCCGGCGCACCCTCTCCAAAAGCAGGATTGAGGCCATCATTCATATCCCAACACCAACTACCAAAAAGCAAGTACGGGAATTCCTGGGGGCGGTCGGGTACTGTCGGCTGTGGATTTTAGGTTTTGCCGAGGTGGCCAGACCCCTATACTCAAGTACAGGAGGAGGTGACAAGCCCCTTCAATGGGGCTAGGCTGAACAAGATGCCTTTGACCATCTCAAACATGCGCTCACCTCCGCACCTGCCCTGACTTTACCTGATGTCACTAAACCTTTTCAACTCTATATAGCTGAAACAAAAGGCATAGCCAAAGGAGTCCTAACTCAAGCCTTAGGTCCTTGGAAAAGACCTGTTGCTTACCTTTCTAAACGACTAGATCCAGTTGCCTCAGGATGGCCAAGTTGCATGAGAGCTATTGCTGCAGGAGAGCTGGTCAAAGACGCAAAGAAACTAACCCTGGGCCAAGACCTGCAAGTGGTAGGAGGCCACACTGTAGAAACTCTTCTATGAAGTCCCCCTGACCGCTGGATCTCAAACTCTCGGATTACACAATACCAGGTATTGCTTCTAGACCCCCCACCCCCGTAACTTTCCTCAAAACAGCTATTTTAAATCCAGCCACCCTCCTGCCAGATGACGATCCTGAGCAACCCATTCATGACTGCATGGACATCTTGGATACCCTTTCCTGCTTGCGACCAGATCTGACAGATACGCCTCTCCCAACCGCTGACCTGGACCTGTTCACAGATGCCAGCAGCTACATCTATAAAGGTAAATGAGTAGCAGGGGCAGCAGTCACCACCCTCACAGAAGTTCTCTGGGAACAAGCTCTTGGGCATGGGACTTCAGCTTAGAAAGCAGAGCTCATTGCCCTAACCCAAGCCCTGCGCTTAGCCACAGAAAAAGCAGCCAATATATATACAGATAGTAGGTACGCATTTGCCACAGCCCATGTCCATGGGGCTTTGTATAAAGAAAGAGGACTTCTAACTTCTGAGGAAAAGGACATTAAAAATAGGGAAGAAATCCTTGCCCTGCTAGAGGCTATCTGTTTACCAGCCTGACTTGCCATCATCCATTGCCATGGGACCAAAGAACAAACACACCCATTGCATGGGGAAATGCACTGGCAGATCGAGCAGCCAAAGCAGTAGCCCTAAAACCAGTAGAACCCCTTCACATTCTCCCAATCCTGCCAGAATGCCTGCTACCACCTTCACCAGTTTACTTAGAGACAGAAAAAGAGGAAAGCAAATGCCTGGGCTGCCTAGCAGGCCCCAAAGGCTGGCTCATCTTCCCAGATGGCCGCCCCTTCCTCCCGGAGGCACTGGGAAGACAACTTATTAACCAGCTACACCAAGGAACCCACCTGGGGGCTACAAAACTCAGTCAATTCATCTCAAGATACCTGTATATTCCCCATCTCCGGAAATGGACTAAAGATGTAGCCTCCAGGTGCCTCCCTTGTACCAAGATAAATGCTGCCTGAAGGCCACGGCACATTGGATTACGTCTCTGGGGAACTAACCCAGGGGAACATTGGGAACTGGACTATACTGAAATCAAACCAGGTCGGTACGGATATAAATATCTATTAGTTTTAATTGATACCTTTTCAGGGTGGCCAGAAGCATTCCCTTGTAAAAAAGAAACAGCCTTAACAGTGGCAAAACACCTTCTCACTGACATTATTCTTCAATTTGGCTTGCCCCTCACCTTAGGGTCTGACAATGGCCTGGCCTTCATAGCCCAGGTCTCTAAACACCTGGCGGCCGCCTTAAACATTACATGGAAATTACACCGTGCTTATAGGCCCCAAAGTTCAGGACAGGTAGAAAGAATGAATAGGACACTAAAGGAGACCCTAACCAAACTACACGTAGAATCTGGCGGTGACTGGGTAGACTTCCTCCCGTTCGCCCTTATTAAGAGCCTGGTGTACTCCTTATTTGCAAGGGTTAACCCCCTTTGAAATACTTCATGGAATTCCACCCCCAATACTCCCAAAATTATCTGATGAACTATTGGCTCCCATCCATAACCACAAACTTGTAAGTTCCTTGCAGGCCCTGGAAAAATTACGTGAAGACCTCCGAAAGACTATCTGGCCGGCCAGCTCTAAAACAGCTGACACCCTGTAGTAACTACACCATATTCAGCCTGGAGATTGAGTTTGGGTAAAAAAACATAACTCTGAAACTTTAACCCCTTGTTGGGAAGGTCCTTACCCTGTTGTCTTAACTACCCCAACAGCCATCAAAGTCAGAGGGAAAAAGCCGTGGATCCACTATACCCACATTAAGAAGGCTACAAAAGACCATATCCCCTTGACATGGCACCTCAAGCCCACCAAAGATCCCTTAAAACTCCAACTGTGCAGAACCTCTTCCTCATCTGCCTGCACTACGTCATCAAAGGAGGAGGCGGACACAACCCACACCAACCAGTCTCTTACAACTGGGTCCTCTCCAGAACTGAGGGCGGCACCGAAGTAACCAGGATCTCAGACACAGACTTTTGGAAACTTTCATTCAATGATGATGGCAGTGTGTCCGTGGAATATGGTCAGCCAGTTTTCCTCTTTGACCTCTGCACCTTGTTTGGCTACAGCTGGACTGGAGCCACATGCGAAAGGTACAAGGGTAAAGGGGATAAAATTTGGGGATGCACAAGCCGGCAAAATGCCCGAGAACTCAGAAATACTGGCTTTTACCTATGCCCTGCAACTAAAATAGGTGGAGAAAGTTGTGGGGACGCAGGAGATTACTACTGTAAAAGCTGGGGCTGTGAAACTGTAACATCCTGGGGGTCAGCTAAAGACCCACAAATAGAATTTCGCAGACTGTACAGTACAGCCTCCTGTGCCTTAAATTGTCATTGTAACCCCATTAGATTAGCTGTAAAACAATGGGAATGCATGGATTGGCGAATGGGCTTAACTTGGGGAATTAGACTATATGTTTATGGGTGAGACCCTGGTTTCTTGTTCACTATTCAAAAGTTTCCCAGACCACGTCCCATTAAACCAATAGGTCCGAACCTTGTCCTTAACCCAGAGTCACCTCAGAAAAATACACCATCCCTCAACCCCACCAGTCCCAGCCAGGCCCCTAAACATGTCAGTACAAACCCACCAAAACATACCAATATAAGCCCAACAGCATCAGTAATCAATGCTCCTACAACCCCCAAATCTCCTATATTTACTCTTTTAAATGCAGTTTATAATTTTGCAAATATTACAAATTCCAATCTAACAAATGATTGCTGGCTTTGCCTTAGCCCAGCCCCACCTTATTATGTAGGAATAGCTGCCGCTAATATAACTTTAGGATCTTCTCCAACCCAGATAATGAATGTTACTGCTGATATGGTAAAATACAATAAGACTATATGTATTTGGGGCTCTACACCCACTTTAACTTTAGGAGATTTACAAGGCAAGGATGGTGTATTACCTCCCCAAGATACTCCTTGCAAACCTCCCCTTACTGGGACAACTGTTTACATATTGTCCAACTCCCAGCTCACCCCTCAGAAAGCTCTGCCTATTACCTAGTAGCCCCTAAAGGGACTTGGTTTACATGCTTCACTGGTTTAACTCCTTGTATAAGTACTTCATTTTTATATGAAACCCCTCAAATTTGTATACTAACCCACATCATTCCCCAAGTTTACATTTACTCGGGGGAAGGAGGAAGAGAACATTTTTTCGGCCTACAAAGACGAACAAGAGCCCCCATCCTCGTACCTTTACTTATAGGCATAGGATTAGCAGGCTCCACCGCTATGAGTGCTACAGCCTTAGCCACTGGGCCCCTTAGCCCAGGTTTTAAATCCCTTACAACTCAAATTGATTCAGATCTCCGAAATTTAGAAGCCTCTGTCACCCATCTAGAAAACTCCATAAACTCTCTAGCAGAAGTAGTTCTGCAGAACAGAAGAGGCCTAGACTTACTTTTCCTAAAACAGGGAGGTCCCTGCATGGCCTTAGGGGAAACCTGCTGCTTTTATGCTAACCACTCTGGAATTATAAAAAATAGCTTAGCTCTAGTCAGAAAAAACTTATATGAAAGAGAAGAATTTCGTAAAAAAGAAAATAACTGGTATGAGAACTTATTTAAGTGGTCTCCATTGCTAACAACCCTTTTATCAGCTGTAGCAGGCCCACTTCTCCTCCTCTTCATTGGAATAACTTGTGGCCCCATCATTATCAACTGCATCATAGCATTTGTACAACAAAGATTTAGGGCCATTAAATTAATGATCCTAAACACCCAATATGAACTTATCCCTCTAAATCAAAAAACTAACATAGAATCAACGATTTGATTTGTCCAACAAAACGAGTGGGGAATGTAATAACCAAGCCCCCTACCCCTGCCACTAATCCCCCCAACCCATAAATTTAGAGAATATAACAAACCCTTTACCCTTCAAAGGGGAAGTGTTTTGTGTCTCAGCCCCAACCCCCGCAAGGGTGGAGGAGCTAAATTCTGAGAGAAGAGATAAGCAGGGAGGGTTCCCGAGTTCCTTGGAAACTTACCCAACTCCTATGCCTGTCCATTGTACCCCTGAACTATGTATGAACCATGAAGTAATGAACTTATGATGT
>CAUYRH010166978.1:0-10699 GCA_963574655.1 Perodicticus potto | reverse complement strand
GACTACAGTTGCCCGCCACAACGCCCAGCCATTTTTTGGTTGCGGCTGTCGTTGTTTGGCGGGCCCAGACTGGATTTGACCCCGCCAGCTCAGATGTACGTGGCTGGTGCCTTAGCCCATTGAGCCACAGGTGCTGAGCCTCTTTTTCTTTTTTTTTGAGACAGAGTCTCACTATGTTGCCCTTGGTAGAGTGCTGTGGCATCACAGCTCACAGTAACCTCAAACTCTTGGGCTTAAGGGATTCTCTTGCCTCAGCCTCTCAAGTAACTGGGACTACAGGCATCCGCCACAACACCTGGCTATTTTTTTGTTGCAGGTGTTTAGCTGGCCCGGGCTAGGTTCGAACCAGCCACCCTTGGTGTATGTGGCTGGCGCCATGACCACTGTGCTATGGGCACCAAGCCTTTTTTTTTTTTTTTTTTGAGACAGAGCCTCAAGCTGTCACCCTGGATAGAGTGCCTTGCCATCACAGCTCACAGCAACCTCCAATTCCTGGGCTCAAGCAAGTCTCTTGCCTCTGCCTCCCAAGTAGCTGGGACTACAGGTGCCTGCCACACGCCCGGCCATTTTTTGGTTGCAGCCGTCATTGTTGTTTGGCGGGCCCAGGCTGGATTCGAACCTGTCAGCTCAGGTATATGTGGCTGGTGCCTTAGCTGCTTGAGCCATAGGCGCCGAGCCGATAGGAGTTCTTTTTATGAGAAATGTGATAGGGAAGCTTTTTAAGAGTTTAAAGTAGTGCCTAACTTTTTTTTTTTGAGACAGAGCCTCAAGCTGTCACCCTGGATAGAGTGCTGTGGCATCACAGCTCACAGCAACCTCCAATTCCTGGGCTCAAGCGAGTCTCTTGCCTCTGCCTCCCACGTAGCTGGGACTACAGTTGCCCGCCACAACGCCCAGCCATTTTTTTTTTTTTTTTTTTTGGTTGCAGCCGTCATTGTTGTTTGGCGGGCCCAGGCTGGATTCGAACCCGCCAGCTCAGGTGTACGTGGCTGGCGCCTTAGCCCACTGAGCCACAGGCGCCGAGCCCTTTTTTTTTTTTTTTTCAGATAGAGTTTTACTTTGTTGCTCTCAGTAGAGTGCCATCGTGTCATAGCTCACAGCAACCTCAAAACTCTCAAAATCTTGGCCTGAAGTGATCCTCTTGCCTCAGCCTCTTGAGTAGCTGGGACTATAGGCACCTACCGCAATGCCTGGGTATGTTTTGGAGACAGGGTCTCGCTTTGCTCAGGCTGGTCTCAAACTCCTGAGCTCAAGCAATCCTCCTGCCTCAGGCTGTCAAAGTACTAGGATTACAGGTGTGAGCCAGCGCACTTGGCCCAGTAAAGTTTGATTTATAAATTAGGCACAGTGGCTTGGTGCCTATAGCCCAGCGGCTAGGGCACCAGCCACATAAGGCAGAGCTGGTGGGTTAGAATACAGCCCAGGCCTGCCAAACAATGACAAATACAAGCAATAATAATAATAATAGCCAGTGGCTCAAAAAATAAACAAACAGGCTTGGCGCCTGTGGCTCAACTGGCTAAGGCTCCAGCCACGTACACAAGAGCTGGTGGGTTCGAATCCAGCCCAGGCCCGCCAAACAACAATGACGGCTGCAATCAAAAATAAAATAAAACAAAACAAACAAACAAAGAATTGGGGCTCAGCGCCTGTGGCTCAACGGGCTAAGGCACCAGCCACGTATACCTGAGCTGGTGGGTTCAAATTCAGCCCGGGCTCGGCAAACAATAATGATGGCTGCAACCAAAAAATGGCCGGGCGTTGTGGCAGGCACCTGTATTCCCAGCTACTTGGGAGGCAGAGGCAAGAGACTCGCTTGAGCACAGGAATTGGAGGTTGCTGTGAGCTGTAATGCTACGGCACTCTATCCAGGGTGACAGCTTGAGGCTCTGTCCCAAAAAAAAAAAGAATTGGGTGACACCTGTAGATCAGTGGGTAGGGTGCCGGCCACATACACTCAGGCTGGCAGGTTCAAATCTGGCCTGGGCCAGCTAAACAACAACAACAACTACTACAACCAAAAAAATAGCCAGGTGTTATCGCAGGTGTCTGTAGTCACAGCTACTTGGGAGACTGAGGCAAGAGAATCATTTAAGCCTAAGAGTTTGAGGTTGCTGTGAGCTGCAACACCATGGCACTTTACCCAGGGCGACAGCTTAAGACTCTGTCTCAAAAAACAAAAAAAAAAACTCTTGGTGTCCTTCCCTCCCCTTCCTCTAAATCTCATACTTCCTCCTAATTTCTGCAGACCCAGGAGTAGATGGGTCCAAGGACAATTCTTCAGGCCTCCCCACTCTATCCATAGCCAAAAGAAAGCCTACCCATGCCTTGAAAACAAGGACTGAAGGGGAAAGCTGCTAAAAGTGAATTATTTCTGGGGCTTTCTATAACTTTGGTTGATTTTTTTTTTTTTATATAGAATCTCAAGCTGTCACCCTGGGTAGAGTGCTATGGTGTCACAACTCACAGCAACTTGAAACTCTTGGGCTTAAGTGATTCTCTTGCCTCAGCCTCCGAAGTAGCTGGGACTACAGGCACCCGCTGCAATGCCCAGCTATTTTTTGTTGTTATTGTTGCAGTTGTCATTGTTTTAGCTGGCCCAGACCGGGTTCAAACCGCCAACCTCAGTGTATGTGGCTGGCACCCTACCCACTGAGTACAGGTGCCACCCAATTCTTTTTGTTTGTTTGTTTTTTGAGACAGAGCCTCAAGCTATCACCCTGTTTAGAGTGCCATAGCAGCACAGCTCACAGCAACCTCCAACTCCTGGGCTTAAGCTATTCTCGT
Organism: Perodicticus potto; assembly: GCA_963574655.1. Taxonomy (NCBI): domain Eukaryota; kingdom Metazoa; phylum Chordata; class Mammalia; order Primates; family Lorisidae; genus Perodicticus; species Perodicticus potto. The sequence continues at coordinate 7,912 of CAUYRH010166978.1, read as the reverse complement.
GCCTCAGCCTCCCAAGTAGCTGGGACTACAGGTGCCTGGCTGTTTTTTGGTTGTAATTGTCATTGGTTGGCAGTCCCAGGCCGGATTCGAACCTGCCAGCTCTGGGGTGTATGTGGCAGGTGCCTTAGCCGCTTGAGCTAAGGCGCCACCAATTTTTTTTTTTTTTTTTTGAGACAAATTCTCACTTGGTAACCTTTGGTAGAGTGCTGTAGCTTCTTAGCTCACAGCAACCTCAAACTCTTGGGTTCAAGTGATTCCCTTGCCTCAGCTTCCCAAATAGCTGGGACTATAGGTGTCCACCACAGCACCCAGCTGTTTTTGTTTTTTTTTTAAGAGATAGAGTCTTACTTTATGGCCCACCCTCACCCTTGGTAGTGCCGTGGCATCACACTGCTCACAGCAACCTCCAATTCCTCTTGCCTCAGCCTCCTGAGTAGCTGGGACCACAGGTGTCTGCCACAACATCCGGCTTTTTTTGTTTTTTGGTTGCAGTTCGGCTGGAGCCAGGTTTGAACCTGCCAACCTCGGTATATGGGGCTGGCGCCCTATCCACTAAGCCACAGGCACAGCCCAGCACCCAGCTGTTTATTTTAGAGACAGAGTGTGACTGCGGCTCAAGCTAATCTCAAACCCGTCAGCTCAGGCAATCCACCCACCTTGGCCTCCCAAGTGCTGGGATAATAGGCTTGAGCCATAGTGCCTGACCCCACTTTTGTTGTTTCAATAGAATTATGGTTGAAAGTAGTGTCAATTTATTTGGGCTCAAATTCTGGCTCCACCACTCACTTCCTGGGTGAGCATGGCAAACCTATCCAAGCCTCCTTCTCGTCAGTAGCATGGAGGGGATAATAGTCACCATAATCTGTAGGGAGGGTTGTGAGGATTAACTAGGCTAAAGCTTGGGAAGTGTTTAGCACTGTGCCTGACACCTAGTAAGTGAACAAGAAGTGGCAGTTGCTTTTATTTGGTTGGCTTGTTACATATGCTTCCAGGGAGCCACATGATCCATCTTTGTCTCATCAGACTGAGATGGGTAGGATGGGTCCCCTCTTTTCCACCAGCATTGAGTTATCTTCTGTTACTCGGTCCTCCCTGTCACCCCATGTTGTTCACTAACTCCACTAGTCCTGAGCCATCTAGGTTGGAAAACTGTCATCTATATTTACCTTCCTTTCCCCATCTTCATCTTTAGCCTGTTACAAATGTCTGAGCTTGGTTCTCTCCTGCCAGAGGCCCCTCCTCCAGCCCTCACCCAGACTCTTTGTTTCTTTCCATCTGGAACATTTGGCAGCCTTGCCCTCCACGTCTCCACTTTCATCACTTTAAGAATACTCACGGGGCCTACCAATATTCATATCGGGTCCTTTCCCACTTTGCTTTTGCTCACGTAGTTGCCCCCACGTATTGACATGTTTTTGTCCACCCAGTGTGCTAGGCCTACTAATAGACCCAACTCAAATATCATATTCCTAGTTAGCCTTCCCTGACACATATGCAAAGCTAAATTGGCTTCTTCCTCTAAATCGGTATCTTTCAACCTTTTTTATCTCATGGTACACTTGAATCTATAAACTTCTACAGCAGTTAAATTACATTGATTAAAAAAAAAAAGTTAAAAAAAGAATATACTGGCAAGACACAGTAGCTCATGCCTATGATCTAGCACCAGGCATCCTCAAACTTTTTAAACAGGGGGCCAATTCACTGTCCCTCAGACCGTTGGAGGGCCAGAGTATAGTTAAAAAAACAACTATGAACAAATTTCTATGCACACTGCACCTATCTTATTTTGAAGTAAAAAACAAAACGGGAACAAATACAATTCACACCAACTCATGTGGCCCGCGGGCCGGAGTTTGAGGACCCCTGATCTAGCACTCTGGGAGACTGGCAGGTGGATTGCTTGAGCTCAAGAGTTTGAGACCAGCCTGAGCAAGAGCGAGACCCCGTCTCTAAAAACTAGCCAGGCGTTATGGAAGGTGCCTATAGTGCCAGTTACTAGGGAGGCTAAGGCAAGAAAATCACTTTGGGGCAGTGCCTGTGATTCAGTGACTAGGGCGCCGGCCCCATATACCAAGGGTGGCCGGTTCAAACCTGGCCCCAGACAAACTGCAAAAAAAAAAAAAATTGCCTCAGCACCTATGGATCAGTGGGTAGGGCGCTGGCCCCATATACCAAAGGTGGAGGGTTCAAACCCAGCCCTTGGCCAAACTGCAACAAAAAAATAGCTGGGCGTTGTGGTGGGCACCTGTAGTCCCAGCTACTCGAGAGGATGAGGCAAGAGACTCGCCTAAGCCCAGGAGTTGGAGGTTGCTGTGAGCTATGTGATGCCACGGCACTCTACCGAGGGTGATAAAGTCAGACTCTGTTTGCTACAAAAAAAAATAGTAACAAAATAAGAAAAAAAAATTGCCTGGGCAATGAAAACTCTGGAACCTACTCTGCCCTTCATCTCTTCCTTGGCCATCTGGCCCTCTGTGGAGCCCCAGAGCTTATAGCTGTGGCAAAGTAACCTCCCCCATCTTCTCCCTTTGGGAGTTTCCCCCTCTGCTCAGCTTCCTTTTTTTTTTGAGACAGAATCTCACTATGTTGCCCTTGGTAGAGTGCCGTGGCGTCACAGCTCACAGCAACCTCAAACTCTTGGTCTTAAGCGATTCTCTTGCCTCAGACTCCTAAGAAGTAGGTGGGACTAAAGGCGCCTGCCACAGTGCCCGGCTATTTTTTGGTTCTAGTTCTCATTGTTGTTTGGCAGGCCCAGGCTGGATTTGAACCCACCAGCTCTGGTGTATGTGGCTGGCGCCCTAGCCACTGTGCTACAGACGCCAAGCCATCAGCTTTCTTGTCTTCCTCCTCCTCAGGCCTGTTTCTTTGCTCGACCTACCCACCTCAGCCTGCAGAGGTAGCAGGGGAGGTGTGGCAAATAGTGACAGAGAGGGAGGAGACAGAAGGCTCTCAGCCAACAGCTTCGGCCTGAGTCCTAATTCTAAGCGCTGGCTCCTTGGACAATGGAATGAGACATTACTGAAACCTCTCCAGGCCCCTTAGGACTTTTAAACCTTGGAGGAGCGTACCTGCAATCCAGGCTAGCCCATAATACTCAAAGTATAGAGAGCTTTAAATAATAAAAGTATTCATGATTAGCACCAACCTGCTGGGGTATCAGTGAGAAGGGAAAATGATGAGACAGACCCCACAAAATATCTGACCAGAAACTATTTATTACCAAATTTATTTATTTCTCAGAATCCAAAACTTTCTGTGAGCAGCCACCCTGGCCTAGATGGAGATCCAGCTTCTTACGCCTCGAACTCAAACTCGAAGTACTGTGAGTCAAAGTAGTGGATGCGGACATAGCCATCTTCTCCACCGCTGCTGTAGCTGGAAACAGACAGCCAGGGACAAATCAGATGCTGGTCTGGGAAACGTGGGCCTGGGAGACCTGCCCGGAGTTAGCTTAGCTCACTTCACTGGGGCCTTACCTCTTGCCATCAGGATGGAAGGCAACACTGTTGATAGGTCCAAAGTGACCTTTGACTCTTCCAAACTCTTCTTCAAAGGCTAAATGGAAGAATCTAGAGGAAAGTGGGTAGACAGCAGGCACACAATTAATTCACTTTGCACACCTTCCGAAATACTTTGGAGGTACCACTCCCAAAGGCAAACTAAGTACCCAAAAATAAAGCAGTAAAATTATTGGGATAAAGTGACAATATGAACAAAATAAGATGAAGTCAGGGGAAGAGTCCGTCCAAATGTCTGCCTGAAAGCATGGCTAACATAGAGTGCCTACTACGTGCTGGGCAATGCCTTAAGACCTTAACAAATATTAACACGGTTCGGCGCCTGTAGTTCAAGCAGCTAAGGTGCCAGCCACATACACAAGAGCTGGCGGGTTCAAATCCAGCCCAGGCCTGCCAGACAACAATGACAACTACAGGGCGGCGCCTCTGGCTCAGTGGGTAGGGCACCAGCTCCATATACTGAAGGTGGTGGGTTCAAACCCAGCCCCAGCTGAACTGCAACCAAAAAATAGCCAGGCATTGTGGCAGGTGCCTGTATTCCCAGCTACTTGGTAGGCAGAGGCAGGAGAATCGCTTGAGGCCAGGAGTTGGAGGTTGCTGTGAGCTGTGATGCCACAGCACTCTATCCAGGGCGACAGCTTGAGGCTCTGTCTCAAAAAAAACAAAAAGAAAAAAGAAGAAAGAAAAGGAAAGAAAAGAAAGGGGAGGGGAGGGAGGGAAGGAAGAAAGAATGAAAGACAGGCTGGGTGCAGTGGCTCATACCTATAATCCCAGCATTCTGGGGGGCTGAGGCGGGTAGACTGCCTGAGCTCACAAGTTTGAGATCAGCCTGAATGGGAGGAAGATCCTGTCTCTAAAAATATCCAGGCTTTACGGCGGGTGCCTGTAGTCCCAGCTACTCAGGAGGCGAAGACCAGAGAATAGCTTGAGCCCAAGAGTTTGAGGTTGCTGTGAGCTATGACACTACAGCACTCTACTGGGGGCAACAAAGCGAGACTATGCCTCAAAAAAAAAAAAACCACACACACTCTGAGGTTTTTTTGTGACAAAGTCTCACCATGACGCCCTTGGTAGAGTGCCGAGGCGTCACAGCTCACAGCAACCTCAAACTCTTGGGCTCAAGTAATTCTCTTGCCACCCTCCCAAGTAGCTGGACTACAGGCGCCTGCTACAATGCCCAGCTCTTTTTTCTGTTAGTGTTGTCATTGTTTAGCAGACCCAGGCCAGGTTTGAAACACCCAGCCTTGGTATATGTGGCCAACACCCTCCCACTGAGCTACAGGCACTGCCCAGATTATGAGGTTGCAATTTGGAAGCACATTCCCCCCTTTTACCTGGCCTCAAACTTGCCAATTCTAGTGGAGGTTGTGGTTACATCCATGGCTTCCTGACCACCACCCAGCACCACCTGAAGGGAAAAAGAAACCATAAATGGACCTATCAGATAGGCTATCAGATAGCCAAATTTATTTTCTGTTTTTTTCCTCCACCCTATGTATTTTTAATATCACCTACATAACAATGGAGGACACCAAAGGCAAGGGGTGAACAGACACCCCAGCCACCTGCTGCCCAGTGCTGTGGGCCTACTCAATCAATCGACCTTGTCACTACTCTGGGAGTCTCCTCTCTGCCTGACCCCATTTTCCCACAATATTCATAGTCTAACCACCAGAGAAGCATCTAGATCCAGGAAGCTTTTCCCTTACGTGGTCATAGTTGGGGGAGAGGGCAGCAGAGTTGACGGGACGTTCTGTCCGGAAAGTCTTCTGATGTTCGAGGGTTGTTGAGTCAAATAGCTAGAGAGAGAAGGCAGGGGAGAAATCTGTAAACAGCTTTCTTGCAGGGAGTTAGGTTGAATGTGTGTAGGAGGGTGGCAGCAGCCCCACATGACCCTTGCCCAGGCTTACCTTGGCTGTGTTGTCCTTGGATGCAGTAACAAACATGGTCATGTCCCTGGATAACTGGATGTCATTGATCTGCCGGGAATGCTCCTTAACATTCACCAATACCTCACCAGACTAGGGAAGGAGGAAGAGTGAGACTTTGGCCACCTCTACCCCTACTAGCCCACAGCTCCCCCAGAAATCCAGGTACCCAAATGAAAAATCTGAGACAACCTGGATTTTACTCTCCCCTTACCCTCTCTAATTAATCAGCACCCCTAAATATCTCTTCTCTTCATCTACTACTCCATATCCCATGCCTATTGGCTGGTTCAGCTCCCTTTTCCACCTCCTAGCCCTCAAAAGCCTTCTCAAGAGGGGCGGCGCCTGTGTCTCAAGGAGTAGGGCACTAGCCCCATATATCAGATTTGGCGGGTTCAAACCTGGCCCTGGCCAAAAACTGCAAAAAAAAAAAAAAGCCTTCTCAAGAGGAAATCTGGTCATCGATTACCCTTTAAAGACTCTCTCCTGCCTAGAGAAAAATCAAAACTCCTTACCTGCTTTGACACTTAAAGACCTTTAGAATCTAGTTCCTGTCCACCTTCCCCCAGACCACATTGCAATGGTTCCTTAAGAATTCACTTACTTCCTTAACTCTGTGCCTTTGCTTCTGTGGCTCCCTTTACCTGTGGAATGTCCTTTCCATCTTGCTTGGAGCTCCATTTGTTTTTCATGGCTTAATGTATATGTTACCTCCCAGTCAGACTGCACCTTCTACACTTGGTTGAGGCCTCCACGGTAGCACAATTCACAATCTGACTCATTGGCTAGATGTCTGCAAGTCTGTCTCCCCCTGGGGCAGGGACCACGTCTGATTTATTTTATTTTTTTTTAGAGATAGAAACTTATTGTATCGCCCTCAGTAGAGTGCTGTGGCATCACAGCTCACATCAACATCCAACTCCTGGGCTTAGGCAATTCTCTTGCCTCAGCTTCCCGAGTAGCTGGGACCACAGCGCCCGCCACAGTGCCCGATTAATTTTTTTTTTTTTTTTTTTTTTTGCAGTTTTGGCTGGGGGTGGGCCCGAACCCTCCAAGTCTGGTATGGCGCCCTACTCCTTGAGCCACAGGCACCGCTCGTACCCAGCTATTTTTTTTGGTTGCAGTTTGGCTGGGGCTGGGTTCAAACCTGCCACCCTAGGTATAAGGGAGTGACACCCTACCCACTGTGCCACAGGCACCGCCCTACTTTATTTTTTTGAGACAGTCTCAACCTGTTGCCCTGGGTACAGTGCCATGGCATCATAGCTCACAGCAACCTCTAACTCTTGGGCTCAAGCCATCCTCTTGCCTCAGTTTTTCTATTTTTTCTTTTTTTGCGAAAGAGGCTCAAGCTGTCACCCTGGGTAGAGAGCTGTGGCATCTCAGCTCACAGCAACCTCCAACTCCTGGGCCCAAAGCGAGACTCCTGCCTCTGCCTCCCAAATGTAGCTGGGACCACAGGCACCCGCCACAAAGCCCGGCTATTTTTGGTTGCAGCCGTCGTTGTTTGGTGGGCCCAGGATGGATTCAAATCTGACAGCTCTGGTGTATGTGGCTGGTGCCTTAGCCACTTGAGCCACAGGCGCCAAGCCAGTTGTTCTATTTTTAGTAGAGACAGGGTCTCACTTTTGCTCAGGCTGGTCTCGAACTCGTGAGCTCAAGCAATCCACCCACCTCAGCCTCCCAGAGCGTGAGGATTACAGGTGTGAACCACCGCGCCTGGCCTCTGATTTACTTCTTTGTCCTAGGAGCCTAGCACAGGGCCTGGCACTCAGTGGTGATCCTTATTAACATCCATGAGTACTTAACATCCATGAGTACTTTGTGACAAATTTCTAAACACTTGATGTCATTTGATTCTTGCAACAATGTATAGGCCAGGCATGGTGGCCAAGGCAGGAGGATTGCTTGAGCTCAGGAGCTTGAGACAAGCTTGAGCATCAGGGAGATACCATCTCTACTAAAAACAGAAAAACTAGCCAGGTGTGGTAACGCATGCCTATAGTCCCAGCTATTCAGGAGACTGAGGCAAAAGGATCACTTGAGCCCAGAATTTTGAGGTTGATGTGAGCTATGACATCAAACCACTCTACCCAGGGTGACAGAGACTGTCTCGAAAACAAAACAAAACAAAATTGTGTATATAAACAGGTATAAGGAGGTTAATTTTCCCAAGACCACATGCTCCCCCCCTTTTTTTTCTGAGAGAATTTCACTTTGTCATCCTCAGCAGAGTACTAAGGCATTGCAGCTCACAGCAACCTCAAACTCTTGGGCTCAAGCGATCCTCTTGCTACAGGCTCCAGGTACAATGCCCAGCTATTTTTTTTTTTTTTTTTTTGAGACAGAGCCTCAAGCTGTCACCCTGGATAGAGTGCTGTGGCATCACAGCTCACAGCAACCTCCAATTCCTGGGCTCAAGCGAGTCTCTTTCCTCTGCCTCCCAAGTAGCTGGGACTACAG
>CAUYRH010166977.1:0-10734 GCA_963574655.1 Perodicticus potto | reverse complement strand
GACCCTATAATTCCTTTACTAGGTATATACCCAGAAGACCAAAAATCACATTATAACAAAGACATCTGTGCCAGAATGTTCATTGCAGGCCAATTCATAATTGCTAAGTCATGGAAGAAGCCCAAGTGCCCATCGACCCATGAATGGATTAATAAATTGTGGTACACGTATACCATGGAATACTATGCAGCCTTAAAGAAAGACTGGAGACTTTACCTCTTTCATGTTTACATGGATGGAGCTGGAACATATTCTTCTTAGCAAAGTATCTCAAAAATGGAAGAAAAAGTATCCAATGTACTCAGCCCTACTGTGAAGCTAATTTAAAAGTTTCATATGAGGGCTATAACCCAACTATAGCACAAGAATATGGGAAGGGAGGGCAGAGGGGAGGTTGGGACGGAGGGAGGGTAATTGGTGGGGCCACACCTATGGTGCATCTTAGAGGGGTACAGGTGAAACTTACTAAATGCAGAATACAAATGTCTTCATACAATAACTAAGACAATGCCATGAAGGGTATGTTGAACAGTTTGATAAAAAAATTTTGGATTGTATATGAAACCAGCACATTGTACCCCTTGAGTGCACTAATGTACACAGCTGATTTAATAAAAAACAAAACAAAACAAAAACATGCTTGAATCCTGATTTTGCTAAAAAAAAAAAGAATTTCACCAATTCATTTAACTTTATTACAATGAAATTGTTCATAATGTTCTTTGTTATCTGTTGAACATATATTATTTTGTGGTAGTTATTTATGCCTTCTCTCTTTTTTATTGTGGTTTATTAGTGTTTTGAAAAAATAAACTTTTGACTGCTGATTCCATTGAATGCTAATTTTATTTTTATTTATTGATTTATTTGTTTTTTGATATAGACAGAGTCTCACTTTATCACCCTTGGTAGAGTGCTGTGGCATCACACAGCTCACAGCAACCTCCACACAGCTTAGGTGATTTGCTTGTCTCAGCCTCCCAAGTAGCTGGAACTACAGGCATCCGCCACAACGCCTGGCTATTTTTTTGTTGCAGTTTGGCCAGGGCTGGGTTTGAACCTGCCACCTTCGGTATTTGGGGCTGGTGCCCTACCCACTGAGCTACAGGCACTGCCTGCTTATTTTGTGTTTTTGTTTTATTTTATTTCATTTTTATTTATTTATTTATTTTGAGGCAGATCCTCACGCTGTCACCCTAGGTAGAGAGCTGTGGCATCACAGCTCACAGCAACCTCCAACTCCTGGGCTTAAGCGATTCTCTTGCCTAAGTCTTCCAAATAGCTGGGACTACAGGCGCTTGCAACAATGCTCAGCCATTTTTTGGTTATAGTTGTCGTTGTGGTTTGGCAGGCTCAAGTTGGATTCGAACCCTCCAGCTCTGGTGTATGTGGCTGGAGCCTTAGCTGCTTGAGCTACAGGTGCTGAGGCACTAATTTTATTTTTTATCAATTTCTGCTCTTTGATATTTTTCCTTCTATTTTTCTTGGTTTCATATTACTTTTAATAACTTTATGAGATGGAAGCTTATTGTAATTTGTATCCCTTCTTATCCAATATCTTATCTATATCTTTGTTGATATTTTAATCAGATTTTTCTATGAATTATTGGAAGAATTTTTTTTTTTGGTTTTGAGATTGGGTCTCACTCTGTTCCCCAGGCCAGAGTACAGGGATATCATCATAGGTCACTGCAACCTCTGTATACTCTTGTGCTGAAGCAATCCTCCTGCCTTTCTGGTAGCTCTAACTACTGGCATGTGCCATCACTGCTGGCTAATTTTTCCACTTTTTATAGAGACGGGGTCTTGGTCTTGCTCAGGCTAATCTCCAACTCCTGGCCTCAAGTGATTTTCCCACCATGGCTTTCCAAAGTGCTGGGATTATAGGTGTGAGTCACTGCACTTGGCATGGAAGAAATGGTTTAACATTTCCTGTTATCGGTCCTCTTAGTTCTTTAATGTTTGCGCGCTCTCTCTCTCTCTCTCTCTCTATATATATATATATATGTATTTTTTTTTTTTTGAGACAGAGCCTCAAGCTGTCACCCTGGATAGAGTGCTGTGGCATCACAGCTCACAGCAACCTCCAATTCCTGGGCTCAAGCGAGTCTCCTGCCTCCAGCTCCCAAGTAGCTGGGACTACAGGCGCCTGCCACAATGCCTGGCCATTTTTTGGTTGCAGCCATCATTGTTGTTTGGCGGGCCCGGGCTGGATTTGAACCTGCCAGCTCAGGTGTATATGGCTGGCACCTTACCTGCTTGAGCCACAGGCGCCAAGCCTGCTTTATATATTTTAAAGCTGTATTATTAAGTGATTAAAAATTATATTTTTCTAGTGAGATAAACTTTTTAATCATTTTGAAATGACCTTCTTTATCTTTGGTAGTGATCTTTGGCTTAAAAAGATCTGTGTCCTATGTTATTAACAGCCTAACAGATTTTTCTTTGTTAGATTTTGGTTAGTATATTCTTTTTATGTTAGTTATAGTTAGCCTTCCTCCCTCCCTCCCTTCTTCCTTTTTAATGAGAGTACAAAGAATTAAAAGGTTGCAATGTTTGCATTTGTTAAGTAAAGTTCCTCTTATAATTGTGTCCTGCCTCCAGGAGGTGTGCCATTCACCCTAACATTGTGCCCATTAAGTGGGGACACTCCCATCCCCCTCTCTCCTCCCCTCTCTCTCATTCCCCTGCCCCCCCACCGTGAACTAATTTGAGTATTTCTCTTATGTGGGTATGTAATAGATTGTCTACTGGCTTTATATTAGAATTGAGTATATTGGTTTCTTGCTTCTCCATTCTTGTGATACTTTACTAAGAAGAATGTGTTCCAACTCCATCAAGGTTAATACAAAAGATGTAAAGTCTCCACCTTTTTTAGTGGCTGAATAATATTCCATGGTATACATGTACCACAACTTGTTCATCCATTTCTGGGTTGGTGAGAATTTAGGTTGTATCCACATTTTGGTGATTGTAAATTGAGCTGTGATAAACTGTCTAGTGCAAATGTCCTTATGATAAAATGATTCTTTTTTCTTCTGGGTAGATGCCTAGTAATGGGATTGCAGGATCAGATGGGAAGTCTAATTTGCGTTCCCTGAGGATTCTCCATATTTCCTTCCAAAAAGGTTGTATAAATTTACAGTCCCACCAACAGTATAAAAGTGTTCCCTTCTGTCCACATCCATGCTAACATCTGCAGCTTTGAGACTTTGTGATGTGGGCTATTTTCACTGGGGTTAAGTGATCTCTCACGGTGGTTTTGATTTGGATTTTTCTAACAATCAGAGACACTGAGGATTTTTTCAAATGTTTGTTAGTCACCATTTGTTTGTCTTCCTCATAGAAGGTTCTGTTCATATGTCTTGCCCAATGGTAGATGGGATTGTTTGCTCTTTTTTTGCTAATTACTTTGAGCTTTGTGTAAATTCTAGTTATCAATACTTTGTCAGATTCATACCCAGAAAATATCTTTTACCATTTGGAAGGTTGTCTTTTTGCTTTACTTGTTGTGTCCTTAGTTGTGCAGAAACTTTTCAGCTCAATTAAGTCCCATCTGTTTATTTTTGTTGTTGTTGCGATGGCTGCTGATGTCTTTGTCATAAAATCTTTCCCCAGTCTGACATCATCAAGAGTTTTTCCTACACTTTTGGCTAAAATTTTTATTGTTTCATGTCTTAGATTTAAATCTTTTATCCATCTTGAGTCAATTTTTGCAAGTGGTAAAAGGTGTAGGCCTAGTTTCAGTCTTGCACATGTGGTTATCCATTTTTCCCAACACTGTTTGTTGAACAGGGATTCTTTTCCCCACTGTGTGCTTTAGTTTGGTTTATCAAAGATCAGATGGCAAGAAGAGATTGGTTTCATCTCTTAGTTTTCTATTCTGTTTCAGATGTCTATGTCTCTATTTTTGTGCCAATACCATACTGTTTTGATTATTGTAGACTTGCAATATAGCCTGAAGCCTGGTAGAGTGATAACTCTGGCTTTGTTTATATTACTAAGAATAATAGCCTTGGCTATATGGAGTTTTTCTGGTTTCATACAAAACACAGTACTATTTTTTCCAGTTCTTCAAACTATAATGTTGGTATTTTCATGGCGATTGCACTGAATCTATAGATTGCTTTGGGTAGAATAGACATTTTAACAATGTTGATTCTTCCCAGCCAAGAGCATAGTATGTTTTTCCATTTGCTAATGTCTTCTGCTATTTCTTTTCTTAGGGTTTCATAATTCTCTTTGTAAAGGTCCTTCACCTCTTTTGTCAGGTATATTCCTAAGTATTTCATTTTCTTTGAAGCTACTGTGAAGGGAATTGTATCTTGATTTGCTTTTCAACTTGGCTGTTGTTATTCTTTTAAACTCAGCTTTTCTTTGTCCTTACGTTTTGGATACATTTATTACATACAGTATATAGTTGAATGTTTTTATAACTATCTGAAAATATTTGCCTTTTTTAATTTTTTATTTATTTTTTATTTTTTATTGAGTCATGGCTGTGTACAATAATTCAGTCATGGGGTACACTTGTGGTGCATATTTGAAGGGTCAGGAGAAAACTTCTAAATATGTATCAAAAATGTTTTCACATAGTAAATGAGAAAATATCATGAATGTTATATCAATCAGGTTGATAAAAATATCTCCGATTGTATGTGAAAATATTTGTCTTTTAATGGAACAATTCTGTATATCTATCTATTTAAAATATACTTTATATTTTAGAAAAGTTTTAATTTTACAGAAAAGTTGCAAAGAGTTCTTATATAACCCTAACCAATTTTCTCCCATTACTATGGTATATTTGTAACCATATATTTGTAATATTACTACATTAATGTTAATTAAACTCCAAACTTTATTTAAATTTCCAAAATTTTTCCAGTAATCTTTTTTCTGTTCCAGGATCTCATCAGGACTTAGTTGTCATGTCTTCTTAGCCTCCTTTAGTCTCTGATAGGTTCTTAGTCTTTCTTTATTTTTCATGACTTCAACAGTTTTGAAGAGGACTGGTCAGGCCACTTTTAGAGTATTTCTCAATTTGGGTTTTCCTGATGAGAGATTATGGGATGTGGGGAAGAATACAACAGAAGTGAAGTGCTCTTTTTATGACATGTCAGGGATACATGTTATCAATGTAATATCACTGGTGATATTAAACTTGGATGGAGAACTTGGGGATATTTGCCTTAACTGGCTTCTAGGTTTGTTGTATTAATACAAGAACTTGAGGCTTCTGGAAGAGTTTGTAAACTATAAAATGCAACACAAATACCTATGATTCTGGTAGACTAAAAAAATGCCTCCCCCTGAGATATCTATGTCTTAATCCCTAGAACCTACAAGTATTACCTTATATGGCAAAATAGGGGAGAGAGTATTTGAAAATGTTATTAAGAATTATTCTGGATTAGCTAGATTAACCCTAAATGCAATCAGTATGTTCTTACGAGAGGAAGAGGGATATTTCATAGACACATGGAGAAGAAGGTAATTGAAGACAGAAAAATTTGAAGATGTTAGACTTTGAAGATTAGAAAAAGAATACAGGAAACTGTGAAAGCTGATTATATAAAATGGTATCATTGTTGTCATTCCCAACTAAAATGGATTCAGGAGGCCATGAGGAAGGCTATCCAAATCTCTGTCCCAGAAACTTCTTTTGTAATTCAACAGAAAAACTACAAATACATAACTACAACTTTAATAGTACATCTTAACTAATATGTGCCACCACTCATCAATCAGAGCTCAGCTACTGAAATACACTGATGGTACCAATGAATTTCCTCCCTCCCTTTTTTTTTTTTTTTGAGACAGAGCCTCAAGCTGTCACCCTGGATAGAGTGCTGTGGCTTCACAGCTCACATCAATCTCCAATTCCTGGGCTCAAGCGAGTCTCCTGCCTCCAGCTCCCAAGTAGCTGGGACTACAGGCACCCACCACAATGCCTGGCCATTTTTTGGTTGCAGACAACATTGTTGTTTGGTGGGCCTGGGCTGGATTCGAACCCGCCAGCTCAGGTGTACGTGGCTGGTGCCTTAGACGCTTGAACCACAGGTGCCGAGTCCCCCCCACCCCTTTTTTGAGGCAGAGTCTCAATCTTTCAGTCTGGGTAGAGTGCCATGATATTATAGCCCACAGCAACCTCAAACTCTTGGGCTCAAGTAATCCTCTTACTTCAGTCTTTCGAGTAGCTGAGATTACAAGTGTCTGCCTCAATGTCCACTTGTTTTTCTATTTTTAGCAGAGATGTGTCTCCCTCTAGCTCAGGCTGGTCTTGAACTCTTGAGCTCAGGTAACCCACCTGCCTCAGCCTCCCAGAGTGCTAGGATTACAGCTAGCTCATGAGATGGCTCATACCTTAATGAATTTTCTTTCAAAACAATTTAGGCCTTCTTCCTCTTTTCTCCAGTAAAACCCTAGACTTTCCCTTTGTTCTTCATAGGTTAACACACTCTGGTTTGTGTTTTCTAAGTTGCAATTCTAATTTTTGTATATTATTCCTAAGTAAACTCTTTTGGTTGTGGATTTGTCTTTATAACTTTTTATTTAAGGTTGCTATAATCTGGTGTCATAAGTGAGATCAGTGGTCCCTGGAACTCACTCAAACCTTTTCTGTTCTCTATGCTTCCACATGCCACTTTCTCACTCCAGTGACCCTTTTTTTTTTTTGAGACAGAGCCTCAAGCTGTCACCCTGGATAGAGTGCTGTGGCATCACAGTTAACAGCAACCACAAATTCCTGGGCTCAAGTGAGTCTCTTGCCTCCATCTCCCAAGTAGCTGGGACTACAGGCGCCTGCCACAACGCCCGGCCATTGTTTGTTTGCAGCTGTCATTGTTGTTTGGCAGGCCGGGGCTGGATTCGAATTCGCCAGCTCAGGTGTACGTGGCTGGAGCCTTAGCTGCTTGAGCCACAGGCGCCAAGCCGAGACCCCTTTCTTAAATAAACTCCACCTTTTTCTTTTTTTTTAATCAGAGTCCCACTTTGTCACCCTTGGTAGAGTTCTGTGGTGTCATAGTTCACAGCCACCTAAACTCTTGGGCTCAAGAGATCCTATGGCCTCACCTCCCAAGTAGTTGGGACTATAGGCTCCCATCACAGGGCCTGGATATTTTTAGAGACAGGGTATCACTCTTGCTCAGGCTGGTCTCAAACTCCTGAGCTCAGGCAATCCACCCACCTTGGCCTCCCAGACTGCTAGGATTACAGGTGTTAGCCACCACACCTGGCCTAAACTTCACTTTCTTTGGTTTGAGTTTTCTAGGTTTAGTTGGGATCAGGTTTATGAGGGACTTTTTTTTTTTTTTGAGACAGAGTCTCTAGCCATTACCCTGGGTAGAGTGCTGTGGTGTCATAGCTCACAGCAACCTCCAACTCTTGGGGTCAAGTTATCCTCTTGCCTCAGTTTGTTCTATTTTTAGTAGAGATGGGGTGTGTCACTCTTGCTCAGGCTGGTCTTGAACTCCTGAGCTCAAGCAATCCACCCCCCTCCACCTCCCAGAGTGCTAGGATATGAGGGAATTTTCCCCTCCTCCTATTAAAGGTTTTCATCCTTATTGGGGAATAAGTGTTTCATCTTTTTGGTGAGTACTCTACTTTTGTTTTTGTGCATCTAGTTTTTGGGGTTTTTTTTTGAGACAGAGCCTCAAGCTGTCACCCTGGATAGAGTGCTGTGGCATCACAGCTCACAGCAACCTCCAATTCCTGGGCTCAAGCGAGTCTCTTGCCTCCGCCTCCCAAGTAGATGGAACTACAGGCGCCTGCCACAACGCCAGGCCATTTTTTGGTTGCAGCCGTCATTGTTGTTTGGCGGGCCGGGGCTGGATTCGAACCCGCCAGCTCAGGTGTATGTGGCTGGCGCCTTAGCCCGCTGAGCCACAGGTGCCGAGCCGTGCATCTAGTTTTTATTTTGACTTTTTTTTTTTTTAAAGAACTGCCCTCTTTCCTAACAGCAGTTAGGGTTTCTACTCGGATAGGGAGAATTGACGCAGGACATTTGGCACCCTAGCCAGCTCAGCGAAGCTGGCAGACCTGCCGCCTCCTCCTTGGCGGTGTCTGTGCTGCGGCAGCCAGCTGAAGAACCAGCGGGCTGGATGACAGGCAAGGAGGGGGACCTCGAACCCCCACCGGAGACTCCAATAGTCAAAAAGGCCAGACAACTGCCAAGGAGACTCCTGTGCCTTGGTGTCTCCTTCACTTTACACTTAGGACTAAATGTGGAACCCCCATTTCCTATGCCTAGGTTAATTTCATGTGAATTTCCTGTGCCTCAATTCCATGAGTGGACTGTGTCCATTCATTGATACATTCATTCACTTTGCCTCCGCGGAGCGGGGGTGGGGTGGGAAAGAATGTAATCATGTCTTTTGCAACATAATTGCTGGAACTGGAGGCCACTATCTTAAGAGAAATAATTCAAAAACAGAAAGTCAAATATCACATGTTCTTACTCATAGGTGGGAGCTAAATAATGTGAATAACTCCTATACATGGACATACAGTGTGTAATAATAGATATTGGAGACTCAGAAAGGTGGGACGGTGGGAGAGGGGTAGGTGACAAGAAATTATTTAATGGGTCCAGTGTGTGTTATTTGAGTGATGGGTACACTAAAAGCCCAGACTTCACCATTATACAGTATATGTATGTAACAAAACTGGATTTGTACCCCTTAAATTCATACAAATAAAAATTACTATTAATCAGCAAAAAAAAAAAGAACTGCCCTCTTTAAGGCTTGAACTCAGGACCATCAGACTATGGGACTGAGGCACTTTGTACCAATAGGGCAATTCAGCTGTTGTGTACTTGTCCTTGCACCTATTCACCTCGATAAATTTATTTACAATATGGCTTTCAAAATTCAAAGACATGCCTAGATCATCCCCTGATGATTTTGAAAGGACCAAAGTAACACCATTTTGTTAACAGACTCCATTTTACAGGGTTGCTGTGTAAGTTTGCTGTGTAATGCTTGCTTTGCAAATTTTGGTTACCTGCTTCAGTTCCCCAAGCCACCCCCACTGGTTGAACAATACCTGCCCCTTCCTGATTAGCAACCACCCTCCCGCTTCTGGCTCCACCGAGATATCCAATCAGCAAGTGACAAGATACCTGGACTCTCCCTCACTCCACTCCCCCTTCATCCCACTCCCCCTCCCAATTTCCTTTCTGTACTCTATAAAATCACCTCAGCCCAACCCCTCCGGGCGCTCACACCTATCTGCCATTTTGACAGAACTGAGGGCCCGAGCTTAAGCTTGTAATAAACTTCACCCTTTGTTTTTGCATTGGAATGCCAGGTGTGAGTTTCTTCTGGGGGGATCCGAATTTCAGGCACAACAATTTCAGCTGGTTACATGTTCAAAAACTAGGTCCGATTATGGCGACGGTGATGACTTTTCATAGAAACCAACATTACTTGGCGGAGCAAGATGGTGGTCAGACAGTCGCATAGCCATCTCTCACAAGACACCAGGTGAGAGGGAGGGAGCTCTGGATCTTTCCCCGTGTGAATTATTGGTGTGGATGGACAGCTGAAGAAGTGCAGAGAATTGGTAGATTGCTGTATTTGAGGTGTAGCTCAAAACCGCGGACTGTGCTATAGACTTTTCCCCTGCCCGGGGGAGACGAGGCAGCTGGCCCCTCCCACAGGGAGGACAGCAGTTCACAACTCGCATAACCTAATTGATGAAAATTTTGTTGAAGCGTGGATTCCAGAGTTTGGCGACCAGAAAGGGGTGCTGCTTGGAGCCATAGAGGACTAGGCAGCCCAAGGGAGAATTGAAGGGAGGGGATTTTGAATTGTTCGAAATGGCGAACACCTTTTCCCCAGACCATTGGGAGTAATTGATCCTATAGTGCTATCCCTGGTGGGGAATCCTGGTGAGGTCTGACTGTGCAGGGTGTGCAGGGAACTGGGGCGTGGAGGAGAAACTCTGAGCTGTGGAAACTGGCATAGAGGGTCCCGTGGACTTCAGGTGTGGAAAAAGTGGCAGTCTGGAGTGGCAGCAGCAGTTGCTGGTGGCGCCCAGAGCTGCAGCAGTCCCGGCAGTGAGCCCCTCACCCACAGCCACCACAGCTGCAGTGGCAAGCCCCTCTCTCACAGCTGATTGCAGTTGCCAGTTTGCGAGAGAACATGAGAGCAGAGTGGAGAGATTTGTGAAACGTGGACTCCTACACCAAATTTGGAGGTCAGATGGGAGTGCCATCTGGAGCAGAACACCCAAAGTAGGGCACCTTTTAGAAAGCAAACTGTTGGAGAAACTCCAGAAATGGCGACCAGCCAGATAGATTGGTTACCATAGTAACAAAATAAATGGTGAATCACATATATGCCTGGGAATCACTCACACCGCCATCTGGTGTCTGCAAAGTATATTGCATTATAAATTTATTCCACTAAAGTTGACTTCTACCACAGACATATAGATGTGTATTTCTATATATATACAAGAATAATATTTTTGAGGTAGAATTTTTTTTATCTTTTTCTCGGAGGAGCCATGGATAATTAATTTTTTATTTCACTTTTTTTTCCTTAGGTTATTTTTATTTTCTTCTATTTCAATTATATTTTTCTTTTTCCTTTCTTCTGTTTTGTAACTCTTTTACGAACACTACTTTCTTTTTTCTCTCTCCACTTCCTCTTCTTCCCTTCTTAGGGCTTCTGAGAGTGCTTACATCAGATTTTTTAGGGGCTTTTTTTTTCCTTTTTCCCAAGT
>CAUYRH010166975.1:0-18096 GCA_963574655.1 Perodicticus potto | reverse complement strand
TACAAAGAATAGGTGTTTTTAATTCTGATGAAACTAAATTTATTAATTTTTTTCTCCTATAGTTCATGCATTTGGTGTTGTGTCTATGGAATTTCTCTTTTCTTTTCTTTTTCTTTTCTTAAACAGAGTCGGACTCTGTTGCCCAGGCATGAGCCACCATGCCCTGCCTAGAATTTTTTCAATCCCAACGTATCTATTGTGCTTTTCTTGTTCATAATTTTATGTTTTTAATTTAGGTTTATGTTCCACTTTGAGCTAATTTTATACGTAGTATAACATATGGAGTGAAGTGCTTTTGGGGGGAGTTGGTTTTTGTTCTATTTAATTTGATATGGGGTTTTTTAATTTTGTTTTGCACAGCATATTCAAGTCTTCCTCAATTTCATGAAAAATCATCCTTCTCCCGTTGAATTGACTGCAATCTCAGTTAAAAAAAAAAAAAAATCAATTGACCATGTATGGTTGAGTTTATTTTTTCAAGTCTTAGTTCTTTGCCACTGAAATATAATCTCATATTTGTCTGTTTTGACACCTGTGCCACACAATCTTGTAGTTTCTAGTAAGTACCAAAGTCAGATTGTTCAAATCCTCCAACTCTGCTCTTCTTTTATCAAAAATTTTTAGGTGATTCCAAGCTTTTGTATTTACATACAAATTTCCTTGTTAATTTCTATTAGAATTTTAATGAAGATTATGTTGAATCTACTGATTAATTTGGAAAAAAGTCAACATTTTAACAATATTGTATTTCAATGCATGGACAAGGAAAATCTTGCTACTTAGTTAACTTTTAATTTCTCTCATATTAAATAAGTATTTTATAATTTTTGATGAAATTGTAGTTTAAAATTTTATTTATATCATTTTTTGCTAGTAGACAAAAACATAATTTGGATATTAACCTCATATCTTGCAACTTTGCTAAATTTACTTATTAGTTCTAATAGCTTTTTAGTAGACTCTATAAAATTTTCTATATAGATTATCATGTCATTTGCAAAGAAAGAAAATTTTATTTCTTTCTAATCAATAGGCATTGAATTTCCTGTAGAATGCTGACCAGAAATGGTGAGAATAGATATCGTTGTCTATTTCCTGAATGCTTGAATGCTTGGGAAGGCATTTAGACTTTCACCACTAAGGATAATTTGCTATTGGTTTTTCCCAAATATCTTTATGAAGTTGAGAATGTTCCTTTCTACTTTTTGCTTAAACTTTACCATAAACGGATGTTGGATTTTTCTCAAACGACATTTCAACATCTTTTGAAATAATCATACAGGTTTTATCATTTAATCTGTTAATATGATGAATTACTTTGATTTGGTTTTGAATGTTACATCACCTTTTCATTCCTGGGATATACCCACTTAATGTATTGTCCTTTGCAAAAACTGTTGAATTCAATTTTTTTAAACTTTGTTTTAGTATTTTTACATCTCTTTCTGTGAAATATATTGGTGCATGATATTCCTTTCTTATGATATCTTTATCTGGTTTGGTCTTAGACAAAATTGGACTCATAATATGAGTTAGGAATATTGCCTCCTCAGTTATTTGGGTTTGTGTAGTACTGACTGTATTTAAAAAATAAATATTATATAGAAATTTCCATGCCTTCTAATTTCACTTGCCTATGCCCAGTGCTCCTCCCAGGATGCATAAGGAGTATCACACAGAAGTGAAGTTAGTGGCTTTTTGAACAATTTAAAAAATGCTACTGGACCTTTGTTTTTAATAGCTCAATATATTTTTCAGGTCAAGTCAATAAAGTTAAGCATGGTTTACAAATATCATTTCTTAAAGAAAGATGTGTATGGGTAGCACCTGTGGCTCAGTGAGTAGCTGGCCCATATACCAAGGATGGCAGGTTCAAACCTGGCCCTGGCCAAACTGCAACAAAAAAATAGCCAGGCATTGTGGCAGGTGCCTCTAGTCCCAGGTACTCAGGAGGCTGAAGCAAGAGAATCACCTAAGCCCAAGAGCTGGAGGTTGCTGCAAGCTGTGACGCCACGGCACTCTACTGAGGGTGAAAAAGTCACCCTCTGTCTCTAAAAAAAAAAAAAAAGAAAGGAAGGAAGATGTGGGAAAGCAAAAGTCAGCCTTATTTAATATACCACCCATTACATTTTTCATATCAATCAAAAAAAACTTGTCTTTGCACTCCCCAGAGGAGTTAAAAAACTAATGACTACAATGGCCACTGCTCTATCACACTGAGGCAATTAACTTGATAAACATGCTTCTGGAGATTTATAGCTGACCGAGATAAAATTATCTCTATCATATTTTACTTTCAAAATATATCTGCAATACATCCAAAACTTAAGCATTATGACTTTTAGTCCTTTTCATTAAGAAAACGTAAGAAAATCTACAGGAATATTTCCAAAGGAAGACTAATAGCTGATTTCTTCTTTCCTCATCTCTAAAAATAAAGTTTGGAGAAATCTCTTAATGTAGGATTCTTAAAATCAGTGTCATAGACTTTCATTCAAAAACTTGTGACTTAATGACAATTTTGACTTTATATTTATATTTTTATAAAACTTGTAAATACTCAATAGAAGCAACTCTGTATCATTGATAGGATTACCTTAAAACTGAGTTTCAATGTCACTTTTGGATTTTTGTTTTACTGCCTATTACTGAAAAAAAAATACTACTATATAACAGGTTAGTGGTACAAAGAAGAGATGAGATTTATTATTATATGTCATTGGTATTAATGAGGATTAATATCATATTTCTTCCTGAAATCTCATTAAATTGAGAATGAATAAGATATGGATGCCACACAAACAAAAGTCACAACCGACAAAAGATATCATAGCGAACTTTGAGTAGATGGGAATATGATGTTAAGGCCAAACATTATATTATGTGCTGTCTTGGCATTAGGTAAAATTAAAAGGACCTCAAATGGCCTAACTGAAAATCCTCTTCTACCTACTCGTCTTCCTCAGGTAAGGTCATATAGCCAAATAACTCTTATTATCATGGGAACCAGGCACAATGCCTGCTTATCCCTGAGTAATGGGTTTCAGTTTGCTCAAAGCCCACAGAACTATGCAGGCAAGGCAGCCACATCACCTGTGAGGCCCACGGGGTACCTCCCTCTCTGTACCTAGAAAGCCTAATACTCAAGCTCTTCCTTCTTCACTCTGTTCTCAAGTATAGGCCATGAATGTCCCTGTGTAATTCAGGGTCTACACCCCTGAACTGTGAGTACATGTGACAGGTAACCTGAAATAGAGCTTATCTGTCTGGAATTGGGTGCCATGTGTTCAGTAACTCCATAATCCCTGATAGGAAGCTCTTTCTCACCAGTGGAGTGAAGAGAAGGCAAATCAAGAGGGAAGCTGATGAACAGTTATCAGAAACCTATGTTCAACCATGTGCAAAGGAACTGACATGAAAACAAAGCTTATAAATCACAGAAGGCTCATGGGCTTCTACAAACTGGGGGCATCAGGCACTGCAGACATTGAGAAAAGATGTGGAAATGAAATTAAAAGGGGTTGGTTGAGAGTTTATATACAGTAAATTTTAAAATATCAGGTCTCTTCAATATCCAAGTGATTATTAATTCTCTATCCTTAAGGGAAATGGAAGGTTCATTCTCAGGACATAGGAAACCCAAGTTCCAGACACAGGCCCATTAGGCTCAGTGAAGAGGAAGGAAGACATATATATACCATATAGAAAAAAGGAAAATTCCTGCTCCTGGGAGAAGACTGCAGAATTTCTCTTTGAGAAATCTAAAAATCTACTCTAATGGTTAATTTTAGGTGCCATTTTGGTTATGTCACAGTACCAGATATATGGTCAAATATTATTTTAGATGTTTCTGTGAAGGTTTTCCTTGGATTAGATTAACACTGAAATCAGTAGACTTTGAATAAGAAAGCAGATTTCCCTTCATAATGTGGATGGGACTCATCCAGTCAGATGAAGACTGTAATAAGAAAATACTCCCTATTTTGGAAAAGAGGGGATTTTACAAGCAGACTGCCTTTGAAGTTGAACTGCACTATGAACTCTTTCCTAGGTCTCCAGATTCCTGGCTCACCCTGCAGATTTTGGACTTGTCACTCTCCACAATTATGTAAGCCAATTCTCTCTCTCTCTCCCCCTCCCCCCCCATACACACACACACAATTGGTTTTGATTTTATGAAGAATCCTGAGTAAGATAGCAACAAAAGCTAATGTTCGGATATCACCCTTCCACTCCCCCCCCCCAAAAAAAATGGCCAGGTGATCAAAATGACTAGGTCTCCACTTGATCATGTATAGCACAGATTCTCAGCTGCAGGAATGTTATCCCCAGGAAACACTTAACCGTATCAGGAGATATTTTCTGTTGTCACACTTGGGAGGGATGCTACTGGCATTGAGTGGATAGAGGCCAAGAATGCTGTCAAACCTTCTACAATGCATAGGACAGACAAAAAAGAATCATCCACCCCCAATGTCAATGTTGCTGACAATCAAGATTGCCAATATTGAGAAATTCCTCAATATTGAGAGACTGATATTGAGAAACCCTGACCTATGGTGGCACCCACAACTTATCAAGTAGTCATCAGACATGGAGCATTCAATCATTTATTAGTGTTTCTCTCTTGATTATGAACAAAGGACACCTGTCATTTGAGGGCACCTGTCATTTTCAGTATCAAGGAGGTTTAACCAATAAATAAAAATAGTTCAAAAAAGAATATAAAGCTTCAACAAAGGTATAATTAACATTCTAAGGGAAATAATGTAAGAAACTGCATGTAATAAGAACCGTGTTTATTTAAAAGAGGCTTCACACAACTGTGTAAAGATGTTAAGAGGTAAAAGAGTCAGGGAAAAAATTAAAACATCCAAGTATCAGAAAAATTTAAAACTACTTAAAATAAAAATAAAAACACCAAAAAAAAAGACAGTAAGTGGAAAAAATACAATATTAGAATATTTTAGAGAGTGACAAAAGATTAAAAATTTACACAAAGTATTGGACAGAGGCAGGATTGAGATAAGGAATTAAGACATTTCTTACAGAGCTATAACAATATCTTAACAGCAAACCTAAATGCTAGAAATATGTAAAAAAATACATTCAAATTTTAAAAAGCACTCTGTGTTCAATCTGGAATTAAATCCAGGTAATTATCAATTGGTATGAAATTAGGATAAAGATATTTTTAGATCGGTAAAGTGCCCCGTACCCTTCCTCAGAAAGCTACTGAAGGATGTGCCTTACCAAACCTAGGGAGAAAGTATGCTATGTAGGATCCATAGCAGAGGCCAGCAGACAGCTGGTCCAGATTGAGGGAGGAAGCTGGGGTGCTCCCGAAGAAATGTCTTTTGAAAAAACAAATTGAACTAATTGATTACTTACATAATCATATAGCAAATATCCTTTTGGAGATAATAGAACAATTTAGTGAAAAGAAAATAAAATAAGACGAAATCAAGTATACAAGGCATTATTAAATATAGGAAAAACAGAAGAACTATTTAAGAAATAAATATTAGCATATTTGATAAAATAAGAATAAAGTGTTATTCTTTAAATTTTCTATTAAATCATCAACAGTTACTATAAAAATAGTATAATATAAGCATATGAGAAACAATGTAACAAATAAAACTATTGTGGTGGGATAGAATAATGGCACCAAATCTTCCAAAGTAGGAATGAAATAATCTTAATTTCTTTCTCTCACACTATCGTGCTCCTGCTCTTGATCTCTCACCCTCTTACAGTCAGCCATGTGATGATGCAGAAAGAACGCCCTTGTTAGTGCCAGCACCTTGATGTTGAACTTCCCAACCTCCATAACTGTGAGCCAATACATTTATGTTCACTATAAATACCCAGTCTGTAGTATTCCACTATAATAGCACAAAACGGATTAGGAGATTATCCAAAATAAAAGTCCCACAGTCTCACAAAACTCCAAACAAAAGGGTGAGAGAACTGAGTCAATAGAAAACACATAAGTACCTTAAGTGTAAAAAAATACGAGTCTTGGAAGTCAATATCATGTTCCTATTGTAAAGAACAATGTGATTTTAACAAAACGTAATTTAGCACATTATCTTGTGTTTGTAAATTAGGTATGACTGGATTGTAATTTTGTTAGTTGTAATTTCTAAAATTAATGTCTACATTTGGTTTTAAGTGGTATGAGAACCATAAACATGAGGAATTTATACCTAGTTTTGCCTTTGTGCATTTATATTATTAAAAAAATAATTTAAATCAAAATTGGAATTCCATTAATTAAGGGTTCTGTAAAAATGAATTATTTGAGTTGGGAATTCTTATCCTATAATTACTGCTTTTCAGAAGGACAATTTTTTCTCACCTAATTTAACATATTATTTCTACCTATGTTGTTTATAATTATATCACTATTTCTTATATTGAAAGATGTGTAGTGTGATGGGACATGATCAAGCTAAAAAGCTTTTGCACAGCAAAAGTTACAACAATTAAAGCACATATACAACCTTCAGAAGGGGAGAAGATATTTGTACGCTATGAGTCTGACAAAGGATTGATAACTATAATCTGCAGAAAGCTCCAATTAATTAATCAACAAAAAAAGAGCAAACAATACCATTTATAAGTGGGCAAGAGACTTGAACAGCAACTTCTCCAAAGAAGAGAGATGAATGGCCAACACATACATGAAAAAATGTTCATCATCCCTAATCATCAGAGAAATGCAAATCAAAACCATTCTGAAATATCTAACTCCAGTGAGATTATCTCACATGACAAAGTCACAAGTCTGTGGGTGCTGGCAGAGATGTGGAGAGAATCCTACACTGTGGGTGGGATTGTAAATTAATATAAGCGCTATGAAAAGAAGTATGGAGTATTCTCAGAGAACTAAAAGTCAACCTTTCCTTTGATCCTTCAATCCCATTGATAGGTATTCACCCAGAAAAAAAAAATTAACCACAAAGACATTTGCACTAGAATGTTTATTGTAGCTCAATTCGCAATTGCCAAAATGTGGAAGCAACTCAAGTACCCATCAACACATGAATGGATTAATAAACTGCTGTATGTGTATACCATGGAATATTTATTCTTCAGCCATTAAAAATATAGAGACTTTACATCTTTTGTATTTACGTGCATGGAATTAAAGCACATTCTTCTCAGCAAAGTATCACAAGAATGGAAAAGCAAGTATCCAATGTACTCAATAGTAACATGAAGCCAATAGAAAAACAACTACACACCCACAAGTGAGAAAAAAACAAGTAGGAGGAGGAAGAAGGAAGAAAAGGGAAAAAGTGAGAAGGGAGGTGGATTGGTAAGCTCTTACCTAATGTGCACAATACAAGGGTATGCAGCACACCCCTCACAAGAAGGGCTCAACTACAACTTGAACTTTACTTTAGAAATGCAAACCATGTAACCTAATCATTTATACCCTCATATTAATCTGAAATTTAAAAAAATAAAATAAAGATGGGTAACATGAAAGAAGCATGGCTAAAAATAGATCTGGGTGTAGACTTTATTGTGCCACCATGCACAAAGTACTAACCTTCACTAAGTTTTCCTCACCTAGAAACTGGTCATAATATGTACAGTGATTTAAAAACACCAAGCTCATAGGTGATACATAGGTGTTAGTTCACAAAACAGAGTATTTAGCTTTTTATATTGTCCCACATGAAAAATCTACTATGAAATCCATTTTGAAAGTGGAAAGTTGATAACCTTTTGGTCAACGTGAAAATGTGACATTCACAAATAACTTGTACATCTCTTCATTTCTGTATGAGTCAATATCAATTTAAACAAACTACTTGTAATTTCTCTTTGGTAGTTCTTGGATCTATTAAATTATAACTCAATTCATTTTTCTCTGTCCTTTTAAAATCAATATAAATACATTTCACCCTGTCTTATTAAATTGGAAGCTTACTAGAAATGAGTCTCCAAAGTTGACCCAGAAACCAGCTGTTCTAAAATTATATTGTCTTCTGTTTCATGTAGTTCCCACTATAATGTCATAGATGACAGAAGTACAAAAAAAAGGAAACAGTAGGGAGATTTGCTAAGACAATGCCTGAGCTGTTCTTCCTGGGAAGCAGAAAGGATAAGTTTAATGTGGACATTCTCTAGAAAATGTTGACCAAAAGGGGCTTGCCCATTGTATCCACAAATATCCTGGCCCTCAGAATCATCATTGCCACCTTCAGTAGAACCAGCCAGTAACTCTATGTAGAATTTTTGCAATTTAATTTTACAATTCATGCAAAGCATTTTCACATGCGATAATTTTCCCTTAGCTTACATAAAATAGTACAATTAACCTAGTGCAGCTCCAGGATTCAAACCCATTATTCTGCTTCACAGGGACCAAGTGTATCCTCCACAGTAAAAGAGGTAAGAAGTTATTGCACCTACTGGGCTGATGAGATCAAATTTGTATAGAATGTGACTCTGAGTTATGGACACCAAGGCACAGAAAACTTATTTCAGTAAATAATTAAAAGGTACTAATATCTCCTAACATGTGCCTAAGGCAATAGGCATTTCTTACACTCTTTAAAAGGAAAAAAAAAGACAAAAAAAAAGATTAAAACTCAAACTTTACTAATTAGGCTGGGCGTGATTTATTGGGAAGTGGATATGTTCAAATCTATAAGATACTTTGCTCAGACTGTCGAACAAAAGAAAAATTAGAACCAAGCTGAGAAAAAAATGACCAGAAGTGCTCCCCAAAGTTTAAAAGCATTAAGACCACCTGACTTAAGGAAAAAGAAATCTGAGATCACGGGGCAACGCTGAAATCTTTTGACCTTGACGAATGTTTTGCCATGAGTGCATACTTGCTTATTGACAAATAAGAACAATATTTTTGTTAGTAGAGATTAAAAGAGAAAGAAAACATCAATAACCAAGAGTTTAAAAATTCTTACCACTCACAAAAAGACTATCTGAAATGTTTCAAATACGTTCTTAACGTCAGTTCCTGCAAAGTGTAGTTTCTCTCTGCTCTGGAATAAACGAACACACAAAATAATGCCAAATATATTTAACGTATGATTCCATTCATAAAATTTGGGTCTGTATTCAAACACTGACTTGGCTGTTACAAAGTAAAGTGACACTTGCTTATTCCTGGTTGATCAGTTGCTTATTCCTGGTTAATTACTTGGAAACACCATTCCCTTTGGGAAGCCAGTCACTTCCTCAGCTTCTCAGTAGAGGGTGCTAGAGAGACACTGCAGGAGGAAGAGGCTTTCTGAAATCTCCTGCACAGAACAGGGATCAGTGGTAAGGGTGTGCAGAAATCTGGTGGAGCTTGTCCCACCAAACAGCCTTCAACATGATTCCTCCTAGGCCTTAACAATAACTTTTCCCCAGTCCTCTAGCCATGGAAACCAGTATCCTACACACATGCAACCTTTGCACTAAAGGCCTCCAGCTGCTCAAACCCCTATAATCCTCTGTGTGGGCTTCCCACAGTCACCTGTGACATGGAAGGCCGTACACCACGCCGTCTTTCAATCTCTTACCCTTAAACAAGCCTGCATGAGTTATAGGTCTTCCTACTTTGGCTGGCACTGGACTTGCACTGCACAACTATGCTACCAGTGGCTGACCACCTGCTAATCTGCCTAACCCGTCCTACTTGCCCAGGAACTACTGACCATCTTAGAACTGGCCAAAACAGTAAACACTTCTGCTGTCCAGTGGATTCAACTACACCTTTTTTGTCTCAACTGACCCCCTCCCAAGTTTGTCCTTCCTTGAGTGCTCTCTTTCTGCCCTAGGCTACCATATGTACTTTCCTTTTATCAGTGTCTCTTTACCATAGTAAACAACTTTTTATATAACCTCCCTTGTGTAACCTGTTGTATGGTTTCCATCTTCTGATGGGATGCAGATTATTGCAGCATAGAAATAGAGAAAAGAAACAAATTCTAAATTTAAGAAATGCATACTAATATATTAAGTACTATGTACCAGCAAATGTGTTAGACAACCTAAATGTTTTATACTATATAATTCCCCAAGTAATTCAGCAGGATTAGATATTTGAGATTTGGAGAGATTAAGTATCTTTTCCAGTTTTGTATAGCTCAGTAGGAGGCATAAAGAGATTTCAGATCCTTGTCTACCTGAATATACATGGTTTTAACCTATGAAATTATGTATTTATGAGGTTATAAATATGTATATTTATTTATTTATTTATATATACATAAGTATATATATTTATATCCTTATCTTTCTATGTATGTATCTATCTAAACAAAATCTATACTGCAGAGACTAAATTGCATTGAGAGAAGACATATTTGGGAGGTAAAATTAGCAAGGTTAGGTGGTTGATAAGATGGAGGAGTGAGATATTGACAGGGTATGTAAAATGGAACTGACTGTAAACATTCCATAAAACTTGGATGACTTTGAACCTCATCAGAATCACTGTAGGATTTTTCATCAAAGGCATGACAGATTAAAAAGAGCAAGATTTAGAGCAAATTAGTCATGGAATGATGGGTGCAGAGAATGTGTGAATCAGTATTGGAAGATATTTTTGAACATTTGTTGCAGAAATCAAGGTAGGAAGTTCTGAGGGCCCAGCATATAGTTGTAGCAGTTGAGGAGTAGGGAATCTACAAAATAGATTCATCTCAAAATAGACATTACTTTTATGACTTATTTGGCATCAGAATGAGGAAGTGGGTTAAACAAAAGACAAATCTGAAGATTGGGAACATGTTACAGAATTTCTAGAAATCCTCCACAAATAAAACAATCATTTCCTTCTCATAGGAAACACAAGATAAAGTCTTATCAACTGTTCATAAGCCAGATAGTCCAAAATAAGAGAAGAATGCTATTTTATACCTGCATGGGTCTATTGTTTTTTCAGAATAAAATAGTAAAAAAGGCTGGAAAGGTTTTCTTTTCCTCTGCACAATTGCTGAGTAATGTTCTGCACAGAGACCTGCCTGCAAGGCTACAGCAACCCTCGGGTCATATACTCCCATTATCTGGAGATGGAAGTCAGCTCTAGAACTGTTCAGACAATTGAAGATTTCTTTGCAGTTCTCTGTTAATTGCAATTGTACTTTCTAAAGAATTGAAAGAGAGCAAAACTCTTTGACATGCTTCTCTTGGCATTATTCAATGTTTATTTGATTGCCCTCAGAAATAATCAAAGTATTGCCCTGCCCAGAGAGAAGAGACAATCTCAGATTTGGTCTATCCTGCAATAAGAACTTGGTGCCTTAGAAAATAACCAAAGAGGGCGGTGCCTGTGGTTCAGCGAGTAGGGCGCTGGCCCCATATACCGCGGGTGGCGGGTTCAAACCTAGCCCCGGCCAAACTGCATCAAAAAATAGCCGGGTGTTGTGGCAGGCACCTGTAGTCCCAGCTACTAGGGAGGCTGAGGCAAGAGAATCGCCTAAGCCCAAGAGCTGGAGGTTGCTGTGAGCTGTGACTCCACAGCACTCTACTGAGGGTGATAAAGTGAGACTGTCTATACAAAGAAAAAAAAAAGAAAGAAAGAAAGAAAGAAAAGAAAAGAACCAAAGAGAGGAAATGGCTTTCTTAAGAGATATAGTTAATTTGGGACATAGTAAGCCTATTACATACTAAAATTTTAGGGAAAATAACCAGTAAGCAGAGAGAAAAATAGAACTTGAGCTGAGAAGGGATATTGAGGAAACATCTATAGAGAAATTTCTCTATTACCTAGAAGACTATAGCTGAAAGTAAACATGTAGTTATTGAAGGTTAAGTCCCTCATTTTATAGAGAAAAAATTAGAACCACTGAGAGAAAGGTGTTATCTTTGTCACTTCGGCACGAACTTTATTACTATTCAGTATTTTTCAGGAAAAAATACCATATATATACATATACATATATATATATATATATATACATACACATATATAAACACATACACATATAAACACACACAAAACTATATATGCTATTATATATTTTACATATATACTATTTATGTATTACATATTTAATTGACTCTCTTGAGTTTCTATATGCTGATTACATATCTAGGACTTAGCATTATATATCACCTATAAAACACATATATGGTATGTATATACCAATACATGTATACACTAACATATCTACCAATAGGATATATGCACATATGAAAGAGATTTACTGTAAGGAATTGGCTCACATGATTATAGAGGCTGACAAGTACTGAGATACGCAATCAGCAAGGTGGAGACCCAGGAGAGTCAATAATATTACATAACAAGGAAGTAAAAGAGAGGAGCATCTATCTGTCTATCTTCATGTCTACTACCTATACATGTATGTGCATGTATATATTTTTTATAAAATATTTACAAACTATTCTCTACATGTTGATCACCTCTTCGTCACATTTTGTGTTGAATGTTTTGTAAATATAGGTACATTTAACTACAATTTCCCCTTTTCCCTATGTATGGCGACTTCATGAGCAACTTTGGGACACCCTGTATATAAGTTTTCCATTGACCTTAGTCACAGGACATGGTAATTCTAAGAGACACCCTCAGGAAACTCCTACACCACAGATATCCTCTTCCTTACCAACACTGTAGAGTAGCAGTTCAATTTCCCCTTGATTGGATGTGCAGCCACAGCCAGCATAGTTAACTCTTTTTCCCCTTTTAATTCAGAGGCATGAGGAGCCCCATTTCGCCAGGTAGTAATCTTAACTCCCATTCAAATACCACCATACCTGACATGCCATTCCGCCCTTTGTTTTTGTTTTTATTTTAACTTTGCAAAATATCCTGGAGGTTTTTCCTTACTGGTACACATAAAGCTGCTTAGCTATTCATTATATGCTGTGGAAAAATTTATTAACTAATCTCTCATTACAAAAAAAAAATCCTATATATAAATCATTTTATACATATGCTGGCATATCTACACTATTAATTATATATGTGTGACATATATTAAAGACCTAATATATAAATGGAATTTTGGGGTGCAATAATCGCATTTCTTTTGTGAGATGTATCTAATTGATCTTAGTAGTGGTTTTACTCATTTACTTTTCCATAAACAAGGAGAAGTAACTATTCTCTCAAACTATTGTCAACATAGTTTGCCTTCAAACATTCTGTTCTTTACTATACTAATAATTTTTAAATATTATTGCATTATAATTTTGATTTACAGAAAAACTGGGCATAATTTCAAATCTTCAAATGATATTATTTGGATTTCCTTTGCAATAAACTATCTGAACATACCATTTGCCCATTTTTTGGTTAGACACTTACAGTAGTTATCTATACATTAAAGATATTAACACTTTGCAGCATACAAAAATCTTTTATGTACTCAAATTCTAGTACCTCTTTAACTTAATCTTTTTAGGCTTCCAAGTGATAATCTTAGGAGCAGATTTTTCATAGTATTCTTTTATCAGAGAATGAACTAGTGGAGTATTGGGCTCAGAAGGAACCTTACAGGAGTCAGGGAAGGATCAAGTGCCCATGTTCTCAGGAAAGCAGTACTACACAGGCAGTGAGCCCATGCCTCTCCTATCATCAGAACAATTTTATCCAGGAAGAAAATTACTTCTCAGTTTCTACTGAACAACTAGATGCAGAACACCTTTCTAAGGAGTTCCATGCTACAGAGAAATAGCTAAGATATAGACTTTGCAGCCAGGCTGCCTGAGCAACCCAGAAGACACCACATAAACCAAGCAATCATGGTTAAAATCATCAGCAACAAGTCCTGTTTCTCTCATTTATATCCCGGTATGACAAGATAAGAATGACACTTCAGCTCTAGAATGCTGTTTCCCCAAAACCATCCTGCGTACATGATAATGAGAAAAACATCAGGCAAATCCCAATAGAGAGAAAATCTAAAAAACATATTGCTACTGCTCTACAAAAATATTAAGGTCATGAAAAGCTGGAAGAAAAAGAAACTATCCCAGATTGGAGGAGCCTACGAAGACATGTCAATTAAAGGCGGTATCCTGGACTGTGCCCTGAAAAAGGGAAAGGACATAAAGGGAAAAGCCAGTGAAATCAAAATAAAACCTTTAGCTCACTTTAAATAATTATATATCTTTCTAAATAATGTATTGACTCATTGTAGTATGCTTTTATTAATATTGTATGAATATCTTTCTATGTCAATCTAAACATCTTCATAAAGAGTAGAATTTCATTATGTGTATTACAGGCATTATATCAGAATTTATTTGGCCCATCTCGACCACAGGAAAAGTAAGTTGTTTATATTTTTCAATCATGTAAGGAATACTATAATGAGAAATCCTTGTAGCAAAATATTGTTGCATGTTTTAATTGTTTCTTTAGGATAAATTTGTATAAGGAGACAGAAGCCTCCCTGAGCAGAAGATTCTAAAGATCTCTAAAATTTTTGCTAGGTACTGCGAAATTGGCATCTAGGATGTTCTGAAGGTGCCCATTCCCCTCTATAAAAGTGGGTAGCACTTTTTCTTATGCCTTTATCAGGGTAGTAGGGCTAAATGCTTGTAATTTTTTTCTATGATTAAGATAATAAATTCTATTTCATGAAATTTGCAACCTCTCTAAAACTTGTCTTTTATTGTGTAAATTTAAGGTACACAACATGATGCTTTGATACACATAAACATGGTGAATATATTACTACAGTCAGGCAAATTATAATAACAGTTATATCACCTCATAGAGTTATCTTTTGTGTCTATTTCCTAAGAGCACCAAAAACTACTCTCAGCAAATGTGTAGTATACAATACAGTCTTATTAACTAGACTCTTCATGCTATGCATTAGACCTGTAGACTCTTTTCTTATTCATCTTTTGTTGCCTCTTCTGAGCAGTTTTTGTCCTCTACTTTCAAAGTTACAGAAACTTTAATGTCAATAGGTATGAAAGGTTCCTCAAAGAAATCCCTGCTATGTCTCTAAAAATAATAGGAGTTGCCTTCCTAAATTTTCTTAAACAGTAAGGTAAGACATTCCACAGAAAATTCTGACAAAACACATCTAACTTAGCAAGGAATACAGATCTGCAATCCAACCTCATTTATCATCGAGCACTTAGACTCACAGGGCAATTATTTTTAAAGATAAATCAAGACT
The DNA here is from genome assembly GCA_963574655.1 of Perodicticus potto. NCBI lineage: Eukaryota > Metazoa > Chordata > Mammalia > Primates > Lorisidae > Perodicticus > Perodicticus potto. The sequence goes on along the minus strand of CAUYRH010166975.1, from coordinate 2,962 downwards.
TTTCTGTGAGAGAAAAGGCCATTGTTTTACAGACGGAATTGTAAATGTTCAGTAGGAAATAGGAAAGATATATTTAGGCTGAGAGGTGACCTCTAGAAGGCATATTTGCCTTATCAAATAGCATCTCATGGAGAAGCAAGTCTGAGTTGCTTTTTAACTGAATATAACAATATTTCAAGGCATGAATTTTAGCTAAAATCTTTTTTTAGTGGAGCCTAGCATACTGACTCTGAACCTCATACAATTTACCTTAGCAAGCCCAAGAATACTACAGAATAAGTCAAGCTTCTCTGTTTCCACTTTGGGGCCATTTCCATTCTTATCTTTTGTAAAAGTTCAGGTGCATGGTCAGATACCTAGATATTCTGGCCCAAATGATGTGCAAATACTTTATTTGAGGCTTTAATTCAGTATTATTTAAATGTTAAATAATTGTATACCATATGGCCTGTTCCTATTGTTCTGCTTTAAACTTCCTGTCTTTTACATTTAGGTATGTTTGGAAAAGATTGTATATTTGAGGTGTATAATTTGATAATTTGATAGACATACACTGGAAAATAATCAACTGAAAATAACCATTGTCAATTCAGATAGTTACAACTTTCTTTCTTGTGTGTATGAGTGTGTGTGTGCCTGCACACACAATGAACATTTAAGAGCCACTCTATGAGCAAATTTCAAATATACAATAAAATGTATTGTTAATTATAGTCGCATTATTATACATTAGATCTCCATAACTTAATCATCATACATAACCCCTTCGACCAATATCTTCCCATTTCTGCCTTTCTCTGCCCCCTGGCAACCACTGTCTGAGTTTGACATTTTCAGATTCCACATATCAGTGATATCAGCAGTATTTGCCTTTCTGCATCTGGCTTATTGCACTTAGCATAATGTCCTCCAGGTTCATCTATGTTGCCACGAATGGCAGAATTTTCTTTGTTAAATGACTGAAAATGACTGAATAATGTTTCATTGTATGTGTGTGTGTATGTGTATCAATTACATTTACTTTATCCACTTATCAACAGTGGACATTTAGTTTGTTCCCATATCTTGGCTGTTGGGACTCATTCTACATAACACAAAATTACTGATATTTTCTCAACATACTGATTTCATTTTTTTTGGATATATGCTCATAAGCAAGGTACTGGATCACAAGATATTTCTATTTATAATTGTTTAAGGAAGCACCTTACTGTATTCCAAAATAGCTATGTCAATCTGCATTCCTACTATATGCAGATGGCATATATGCAGAACCCAGTGTATAGTGGTTCCCTTTCTCCACAGTCACAGCAAAATTTGTATATTTAGTCTTTCTTATAATAGCCATTTTAACAAGTGTGAGGTAATACCTCATTGTTGTTTTGATTTACATTTCTAGGATGGTTAGTAATTTTGAACACTTCTTTACATACCCATGAACTGACCATGTGTGTATCTTTTCAGAAATGTTTATTCAGGTCTTTTGTCAATTTTTGAAATAGGTTATTTGGGGGCCAGATGTGGTGGTTCATGCCTGTAATCCTTGGCACTGTGGGAGACCGAGGTGGAAGAATTGCCTGAGCTCAGGAGTTTGAGACAGCCTAAGGAAGAGTGAGACCATATCTCTAAAAATAGCTGGGCATGTGACAGGCACCTATAGTTCCAGCTACTCAGGAGGGGGCAAGAGAATCACTTGAACCCAAGCGTTTGAAGTTTTTGCTGTGAGCTGTGATGCCATAGCACTCTACCAAGGACAAAAAAGTGAAACTTTGTCTCAAAAAAAAAAAAAAGGTTATTTGAAGGGTTTTCTATTGGATGATTGAATTTCTTATATATTTTGGGTATTAACCCCTTATCAGTTATATGGCCTGCAAATATTTTTGTTGCTTTTTCACTCTGTTAATTATTTCCATTACTGTGCATAAGCTTTCCATTTTGATGTAATTTCATTGTCTATTTTCATTTTTGTTGTCTGAGCTTTGGATATCATATCCAAAACATCATTACCAAGATGAATGTCAAGAAGCAATTTTCCAATGCTTTCTTGTAGTAGTTTTATGATTTGGGGTCTTAAGGTTTTGAATTCATTTTTAGTTGATTTTCATATATGGCATGATACAAAGGTCAAATTTCATTCTTCATGTGGACATCCAGTTTTCCCATCACCATTTATTGAAGAGATTATTCTTTCCCAATTTTGTGCTTATGGCACCTTTTTAAAATATCAGTTAACCACAGATATGTAGTTTTATTTCTGAGCTCTCCAGTTTATTCCATTGGTCTATGCATCTACTTTCATGCCAATACCACACTGTTTTGATTGCTGTAGCTTTATACTACATTTTAAAGTCAGATAATGTGATGCCTCTAACTTTGTTGTTCTTGCTGAAAGAATGCTTTGGCAATTAGGATTCTTTTGTGGTTCTATATAAATTTTGGAATTGTATTTCTATTTCTGCAAAAAATGCCACCAAGATTTTGATAGGTACTATACTGAATATGTAGAGTGCTCATGGGTAGTATGGACATTTTAATGATACTAATTCTTCCTACATACAAATATGACATGAATACATTTATCTTGTCTTCTTTAATTTTCCCCATCAATGTTTTATAATTTTTAGTATACAAGCATGTTCACCTCTTTGGCTAAATTTATTCCTAAATGTTTTCTTTTTTATTTCTATCATGTATGGGATTGATTTCTATCATGTATGAATAAAAAGATTGATTTTTATATGTTGGGTTTTTATTCTTTTTTTAAAAAAGAATAAAATCTTAAAGAATAAAATCAATAGACTCTTAGATAAAATAAGAAAAAGAGAGGATTCAAATAAGAAAATCAAAAATGAAAGAGGAGACATTACAGATACTTCAAAAGATAACATTACACGGTGCCTCAGAAATAAAAAGAATCTAATTGGTGGGGCCACTCCTATGGTGCATCTTAGAAGGGTACAGG
>CAUYRH010166974.1:0-69551 GCA_963574655.1 Perodicticus potto | reverse complement strand
AGCTGTCACTCTGGATAGAGCGCTGTGGCATCACAGCTCACAGCAACCTCCAATTCCTGGGCTCAAGCGAGTCTCCTGCCTCTGCCTCCCAAGTAGCTGGGACTGCAGGCGCCCGCCACAACGCCCGGCCATTTTTTGGTTGCAGCGTCGTTGTTGTTTGGAGGGCCCGGGCTGGATTCGAACCCGCCAGCTCAGGTGTATGTGGCTGGCACCTTAGCCCATTAAGCCACAGGCGCCGAGCCGCCCCTCCTGGTGTTAAAAGTCATGGAATGCAGTTTTGGATCTGAGGACCCACCTGAGCCTCCATACTGTCCCACCTTCTGCCCCATGCTCCCTGTTACCCTGAGGAAAGCTGATGAAGGAAAGGTAGCAAAGTCTGTAGGTACTGTGGCTCCAGGGCGTTGAGATACTGTCTCCTTGAGGACTTCATCCTGGGGAAGGGGAGAGGAAAACAAGGGTTCATTTAGGGGACACCTACAGGGCCCACAGGACTAACCTGGTTTCACAGAGACACTAATAACAAGTGCCAAGCCTCAGTCTTCTCTATCACCATATTTTGATCTCCTGTCCAACCCAATCCCCACCCCATCATCCCTCTTTACATTACAAGTCTTCATCCCTTAAGGCCCGACTCGGATCCTACGGGGTCTAGGAAGCCATGCCCAACCATTCTCCCCATGATGACCTCACTCTGACAGAAAATGCAGCCTGAATTACTCACTCTAAAGATGGTCCTCACTCATTCACTTTGTTACAAGAATCTGTCTTCTGTTGGCACTTAAAGACAGTGAGCTTCCAAGACAAGAATGCTGCCTTCCCTTCCCCCACTCCCCAAGATGCCATCTAACACAGGGCTTGCCCCAGAGGAACTCCAAAGTGCCCAGCTCTACCAGTGAGGGCTCTGAAGCAAGGTCTGTAGGGTAGGGTAGGGCAAGGTCTGAGCTAACCTTGAGTTTCTCGATGGTGTCACTCAGGGACTTAAGCTGAGCCACTTGCTCCATAAGCTGGGCTGATGGACTCTTGGCAGCTGTGGGGAGGGAAAGCTGGTAAGGCCCACCAAGGCCCAGATAGGCAGCTGTACTGGGTTAAGGGTCAAGAGTTCAGGTACGGAACCCTCTCATGGGGTGGGCACTTAAGAGAGAGAGGGTGAATCAAGCAAACTGCACACTGATGCCAAAGAATATGCAGGGAAGAACCTCTACAATGTGGGGACTGCCTGGGCAGTGGCTAAATCCCTGGGCCAAGAGCCAGGTGTGTTATTCATCTCAGGGGTAGGTGGGTACATACCAGGACTAGTGCGAGTGATGTCTACTACGTGGGTGTGTGTGCTCAGCTGATTCAATGTCTCCAGCAGCTGGCTGGTCTTACGATACAGTGCTCCAGCTGCTAGTTCACCACCCGGGCCCTCGTGGGGTGGGAGGGCTAACTTTGCAACATGCAGAGGGGGCAGGGCTGCCAAATACGCCTTCATCTGGGCTCCCTGTGGGGGACAATAGAGGAATAGCAGTAAGAGGTACTAGAAGGTTCCTGCCATCTGTCACCAAGGGGACAGGTATGCTCCATCCGCCACCCTAGTCCTCTCTATGACTCCCTGACCTTGAGGATGCTGTTCTTATGCTGGAGCTGAGAGATGTGCAGCCTCATGGCAGAGATCTGCTGAAGCAGCAGTGGAGAGTCCTTCACCAGCCCTGGGCCTGGCACAGACCCTGGAGCCTGCCCAGGGGCAACCCCTGTGGGTACCATAACAAATGTCATTAGCTCCAAGAGGAGGTGAAAAAGGCTCCATGCCTGCTCTTCTCCTTTCTTCATCCCCATCCGCCAGCCCTGGCTTCCCAAGGGGAAAACCTCACCCTGCTCCCCCAACTCCAATTCCCACCAGCCTTGGTAACCCCCAACCAGGGTGGATCTCTACCTCGCTGCTGTTCTTCTGTGTTCAGGATAGCCCATGGGGAAGCAGGAGAGGAGAGAGAGGAATTGAATGACTTGGGGATTAGGGAGACACACCAGAGGAATCCTGGGCACAATCTACAGGAAACCCTTTTCCTGATCATCAGACATTCTCCAACAAGACTCTGGCCCAGCCCCTCCCTTTGGGGAAGACTAGATATGTGTTAAAAAGAAAGCATATGGGAGTATGGCCATGAGACAATACAATGTGTGAAGAAGAATGGCCAAGTGAGCGCGTGCTAGAGGCCGCACTTGGGCCCTATCTCCAGAGACCCCCTATGTCTGCATCCTTAGTGCTCGCCCAGCAGCTCAGCTTCAGTGGAGAATGCAAACACATTCCCTTGCTCTTCAGGTTTCCCCATTGCTCTGAGGCAAAAGGCCCCACCTTTTGGTGGGAAGTTTCATAAATTCCGAACCAATATTTATTTAAATAGCCTGAGCTAAAACAGTATGATGCAGCAATTCTGGAGATTCCCCTACAAGAACACCAAACCATCTGCACCATGAAAGTCTAAAGTCAAGAAGGTGTGTGGTCACCTCCCAAGATCAAGAGGTGCTAGTGACAGAGATTTTGATGAGAACAAGGCTCTTTCTAGGGGAGGTCAGCTGACAAGACACAGGGAAAGTCTAGAGGCCCTGAAGGTTTAATGCCAGGGCAAGGAGTTTGTCTTCTAGGGGTGAGAAGGGCAAGTTAAACTCAAGAGAAAACAAAAGCAAACTACAGGGCAGATGAAAACCAAGATGGCAGCAACCATCTCCTCAGTAAGGAAACTCAGAAGGCTGGGCCTAGGAACCAGAAAAACTCCAGGTGAGGAGGCTGACCATATCAAGTGACCAGGCAAAGGTTAGAACACAAGCCCCAAGCAAAATAGGGAGGATTCAGCAATGGAAGAGATGACTACATCACAGGATGAAGCCATGTAAACTCAGTGAGGAAAAGCAGTTCCCAAGCAAAGGAACAACGAACAGCAGGCATCAGGCAGGCGCTGGGATGCAGGGCTAAAACAGAAAGGCCACACTGCAGACCCAGAAGGGACATCTACTAGAGTCCAACTGCTTTTGTTATTCTGAGCTTCAGTGACCTTTTAGTAATACCCTCATTTGGTTAGAGAAACTCAGCATGTATCTTTGGAGGAAATGAAAACTTGGTGAAAGCTGGCACAGAGTGAAACCAGGCAAGCTCATTCCTGGCTGAACATCTGGGAGGTAAGAAGACGACACATGTCAAACTGAGCCAAAGGACAAGACAGAAGACAATCTCCTCTGCACCACAGTGCTCCTATCCCACTGTACTCACCACCAGCAATGCCGGAGACCAAGGTAGCAATGCCTGAGGGAGGGGACCCCCGGAGCCCCTCAATTGTGCGCTTGGACTGGCTGTTCAGCCGCTGCTTTAGCTCTGCCTTCTCTGATTCCAGCTGATCAATGTCAGCCTGGAGTGCATCCATTGTCTCCTCAAACTCTCTGTGGAAGAGAATCTGGACTTGGGCAGTGTCCGTTCCCCACAGCCCCCCTGCCTATTCAATCCTGAGAGGTCCTTGGAGCAACGCTGCTGGTGAGAAGACAGGGCAGGACAGCAAAGGCTCAGGTGAGGGTGATACAGTGAGGCTGGCAGTGAGGAAGGGCAATAGGGAGAGTCTCACTACTAGAGGATGAGCAGGGGGATGTATTAGGAGGCAGAGAGCCTCTGGCAGGAGGGAGGATTGGAGGAAGCAGGCCCCAGGGAAGATGCCTGACTTCTCCTTCTTCCGCAGCAGTGTCTGGGTCTCCTCCAGTCGAGTCTGGACTTTCTCAATGCGCTCGTCTGCATCCTTGGCAGCACTGTCGAGCTTCTTCTCCAGGAGGCTCAACCGTACATTGGCTTCACTCAGTTCCTCCCCCTGGACAAGGACAGAGAGCTTCTAGTTCCCTCACATCCTCCCCGTGGTCCCTGGAACCTGGACTAGACCACCAGATAGAACATTCTCTGAGGGCTCACCAGAGCTCCCATAGATCACAGGCCCCCCTCTTCTCCCAACCCCCAATTCATCTCAATTCCTATCCCCAACACTCACTGCTGCCCTGGGTCCCACCAACTCTGGCCTCCAGATCTTAAGCCTATCCTCCCCTTACCTTAATCTTGAGTGACTTCTTCAACTCCTTGATTACTGTCTCTCGATCTTCAAGCTTCAAACCAAGGCCTTCAGCATCTGTGATTTCAGCTCGAAGGGCTGCAGCCCTCAACTCAACTGGGGGAGGCTAGGGAATGAGGGGGGTTCAGAAAGTGGGGGTGGAAAGAGGAGATCACCAATGTGTACCTTTCAGATCCAGTCATAAGGAAGTTTGTCTTCTAGGCAGGATGGTGCTCTCCAGATGCCTTCCTCTTGTCTCCCACTGTCCCACAATTAGCAGCAGCCCTACAACTACAGCCTCTGCAGCCTCTCCAAGGAAATCTCCACCTACCTTGCTGGGAGGCCGCTCTGCATCATATTCTCCCTCCTGCATGGCTGTGGCCAGCTTGTTCATGGTGCTTATGAGGATGTTGCAGGACTGGCGCAGACACTCATAGGGGCTGCTGGAAGGTGTCCCGTAGATCTGCAGGAGCCAAGGGCAGCAGTGAGTGCCTCACACTGGTCACTGACTCCCCACCACCTTCTGCCCAGTCATCCAGTTCACCTGCTCGCTTGCTTTGAAAGCCAGCTCCTCCAGGGCAGCCACAGGTAGTCCCTCGTTCTCTGCCAGCGGGGCAATGAGCTGGGCAGCAGCAGCTGCCACCTCCTGTAGCACAGCCACCACCCAAGTCAAGTGTTTCCTGCAGTCTAGGAGTGTGTCAGATACCTGTGTGACAGGCCAGAGTCAGGAGCCCACCCTGCATCCAGCACCACACTTCCCAGCTACCCCAAAATCATCTTTGTCCCCTAATTGGATCCACATCTCAAAGTGTTAGGGGCCCTTCCTGCTCAGCTTCCTTCCCTTCCCCACTCGCAGTTCTAAACCTGAGGTCCAAAGGCCAGTGCAGCTGGGATCCCAGGAGCATCTGTCCCTGGCATTCGCCTTCGGATCTTCTTGCAGAACTGGCGGATGTCACTGCACGACGTTTCTAGGTCTCGGAGCAGGAGGGCAATATCTGTAGCCTCCTGCCCACCCTACTCAGGAAAAAGGAAATAAATGGAGAGCCAAATCAGCATTAGGGCTGGGGGTAAGAAGACTAAGAAAAAGGAGAAGCTCACATACATATAGATGTATGTATGTTCTCACCTGCAAGAATGCACGCAGCCGTCCTACCTCCACGCTCATGCAGTCTAGGGCACTCTGGGTGAACTGTGAAGACAGAAGCATGTGGTCATCAGCCGCCAATAGGAGCCATTTTGTCCTATCATCATCTCTAAGAAGTCCTTTCCCTCTGCTCACTCCCATACATAAGTGAGTCCTCTGCCTTCTCTGATCTGGTTTTGGTGACCCTGTCCCAGTCTTATGTGATATCCTTCAGGTGCCTGATCTCTTCATCTGATGCCTTCCATTTGTGATTTCTACAGGGGAGTCAACCACTGGTCCAGACACTTCACCTTAATGTGATCTGCCAGCTGCATGGTACTGTCCTCAGGCTGTTCGGCAAGGTGGATGCTGTACAGATGCTGAGGAGGGATGACAAAAGAAATAGTAAGCCCTGGAAAGGTGGGGAGTTCTTCCTAAATTGTAGTTTGAGCTCTGATCACCATGAATCTCCAGTCATATAAAACCTCCAAGAAAAGAAAAGCAAAAAAAAAAAAAACCTCCAAGCAGCTGCACTGTAAGGCAAGTTCATCTAAGAGCAAACCAGGCCTCAAGCAGCCAACCCAAAACATACAACCGTGAATACATTGAAATAGCCCTCATCAGGTTAAAGTTTCTCAGCCTCCCATCCCAACCCTGAATTCTAGCCCCAGACCTGGTAGTACTTAATGGCCTTGGTGAGAGGCTCCACATTGACAGTCTCATCCAGCTGATCCTTGTGCAGCAGCTCAATGAGGAAATCCAAGGAGCGTTCATGGGCACTCATCTCAGGGTAGAGGCTGCCCACTTTTTTATACACATCCACATTGCATTGAGAGAGGGCACTAGAGATCGAAGAAGGACTTTGTGAGGCCAAGGTCTGCCAGGCAATCTCAGTTCCAACCAATCCTGGGCACATGGCCCTGGAGTGGGGGAATCAGGAGTCACTTACTGCTCGTAGCGGTGGAGTGTGGCCTGCAGCAGACTCAGAGAGTATACCAGCCCAGCAGCAAAGCTGAGCTGCTCTCCAGCAGCTCCTCGCAGTCCAGGTCGCTCTGAACAATTCTCACTTAGTTCAAACTTTTCCTGGGCCTGCTTCCGGATCAGCTCTGCCTGTGGGAAGATGCACCAGGGACCTGGGACTCAGAGCAGAAGATGGAGAACAGACTAAGGAATACGGGACACAGAGCTTAACAACTATGCTAGGAGCATGGACACACTTGGGAAAGAAAGCAGAAATAGCTCTTAGATGGGTAGGGAATCTCACATGGGGAAAGGGTAATGATGTGACTACTGAAAGATTGTGAGAACTCAGGATGTGAAAATCAAAGAGTGGTGGGACCAATGGGACCAAGCTCTTAGAACTTAAAGCTACCATTCCTGCTATCTCTCCACCTAGAATGCTATCTTGCCAATCATCCCCCTACCTGACTCCTAATCACCTTCTGTCCCTCAGCTCAAATATTATTCCTTCAGTCATGTCCTACCTCTATCTAAATCAGATCCCCGATTGTGCTCTGTCAAACAATCTTTCTTTCTTTTTTTTTTTTTCAATCTTTCTTTCTTAAAACAGAATTTGTAATACATATTCATCTATGACTTTGCTAACTCTGTGTTCCTCCACTGCATCATAAACTCTCTGTGGGTAGAGATTCCCGTTGAACATGTCATTGATTGTACCTTGCAAATGAGACGAGGCATGAGCAGCAGCACCAGGACACAGTCGTGGTCCCCACCTGGCCGAAGGAAGCTGTCAGGCATGAAAGCTGTCAGCAGGGACATGTGCCGATTGGCCTGAGCCACCTCCATCTGCCTCAATTCCATCTCAATTGCCTGTGAGGTGCATAGGAAGGGGGGGCTCTCAGCTATGGTAGACAGTTCCAAAACCACCATAGCTTGCTCCACCAGGTCCCTTGCTTCTAGGACAATTGTAAGCTAGAAATCTTCCAATCATCACATATGCAACCCCCTTCCACTGGAAGCAAAAGCCCAGAACCCCATGCCAGGTCAGCCCAAGCCATATCCAGCCTGGCTTCTTAACACCCCATCCCTCAGTCCTACCCAATTTCCTAACCTTGGCATGAGCCTTAGTCTCAGCAAACTTGATTTTGAAGTCAAAGGTCTCTGGAGGAGGCTGCTGCTGCCGCTCCACAGAAGCTTCCTGCTGATTTGTCAATTCCCGATTCACATCCTGGGAGCAGAAACAGTTAGGCACTGCTGGGTGATGAGGGAGCCGCTGGGTGATGAGGGATCCCTGGAGTGATTGGGACAGAAATCAGTGGTGGAGGGGAACAGGCACCTGTAGATGGGCAGTCAGCTGGCGGTACTTCTTGATGGTTTGCTGGTAGTCTGCAACTGTCTCCTGGGCTGCCTCCACACGCTTCTGGGCCTCACGCACTCGGGCACCCGCCATGTCCAGCTGTTCTCGCAGCTCCAGTTCTGTCTCACGTGCATTCTCCTGCAGCTCATCGTTCATCTCATTCATCGCTTCCTGGGACACCACAAGATAGTTGGGGCAAAGGAAAGGCAGGGTGAGGGTAGCAAGGCCAGGATGGGTCCCCTCACCACACAGCCTGCTCAAAGGGTGGAAATCATGAGTTAATCTCTGTCTCAGAAGGTCCCTTTCAAACATCCTCCATCAGGGTCAGAAGTCAAGGGTCTGCTCTTCTCTTACCAAGTCTCCCACCGTCTCTCTCAACTCCCGCACTTTCTCTTCCAGATTTAGGTTCCGGTCTGTCAGCATCTCCACCATCTCCTCAGCACCTAGAGCAGCATCCACCTGTGTTCCAGGGAGGGAAAGAGGAGAAGGGCTGCTGGTAGGTGCCTAGAAAGAGGAAACATCGATAGGAGAATCAGGTAGGGGGATTCTGAGCAAGGGGCTGTGCTCCCAGACCTGCTCCTTCAGCTCATCAATGGTGCTCTCTGCCTGGTTCAGCTCCTCCTGAAGACGCTCCCGCTGTTGCCTCACAACTTCCAGCTCTTGGTTCTTCTTTTCCATGAGCTTCTGGAGCTTCACATGCTCTTGTTTCTCTGAGGAAGAAAGATCCCGCATCCTGTGGGGAAATGGGAAGAGAGAAGGAGACTATGTTTCAGAGTCACTGGGCAATGGGTGCTCTACCACATTTGGAGACAGGAGAATGCATGCCTGGGGCATGCAATGAGGAAGGCCCTACCTCACCAGGGCATCCTTCAAGCGGGCATTCTGCTCCTCGAGCTGCTTGAGCTGATAACTGGATGCAGCCCCATCTGAGCCTGCAAAAGACCATTAACACTTTCAGACCTTGTTCTCACCCACCATTTGATCCCTAGCAGCTCTTAGCCCCTTACCCTTCTCTTCAATCTCAGCCTTGAGGATCTCCAAGTCAGTGGTGAGCTCATCCACACGCTCCTTCAGTGCCTCCACTTCCTGCTGCAGAGACTCGGCCCGCTCTTCAGCCATCTCCTTGTCCAGAGTGGCCATCTCAATGGCATCAGCAGTGTCAGCCATCTCCTCCATGTAGCGTTCTTTTGCCTCCAGGGCCTCCTTGGCTTCCTGAGGAAGGGGGGAGATAAGAGGGAGTATAAGCACAGAGATGCCCCATGCCACCCTTTCTCACAGGGTGTTCCAGACTCCAGTTCCAGTTTAGGTTCCAGCACACTTCCCTGGGTCTCTCAGCCTCCCCAGCCACCGCCTTCACCCTAAGCCCCACCTTCCGCGCCTCCTTGAGACGCCGCTGCAAGTCTGCCTGCTGCTCCTGCATTTTGCTCTTCCATTCCTGCACCTGCTCCAGCTGGATCTTGTGTTTCTCCAGCTCTTTTAGCTTTGCCTTGTCTTCGGCCCGTTTCAGACGCAGAGTCTCCAGTTTCTCCTCCAGGTCCCGCACCTGGGCCCTCAGTCCCTCCTCCTCCTGCAAAGGAGGGGCCTTGTAGTTTATGCACAGCCCATCTCTACTTCCCATCAAGACAAGAATGTGTGTAAACTTCACTCCAGCCCCAGAGTCAAAATCAAGTAGCATACACATATCTAAGAGGAAGCCACAGTATAGTGTGTATGGGAAGAGCATGGGAGAGGGGCAAAAAAGGAAAGAGTAGCTCAGTCAGTAGCAAGATACCCACATACTATGTCCCCACTCTTTCTGATCCAAGTTTTGGGTCTTTACCAATCCTGGGAAGTTTTTAAGACTTAGTCAGGGATCACAGATCTCATGGTGTCTTAATTCTCCCTTACCTCAGCCCCAGTCCTTACCTTGGAGGGAGAAAGAAGTGGGGGGGCTGCTCCAGGAGAGGTGAGGACCGGTGTGGGGATGATGGGTGCTGCCAGCGGAGTCTGAGCTGGAGTGCTGGGCTCACTGCTGCTCAGCTCACCTGCTGATGCTGAGCCAGAGGGACCCAGAGAGCTACTGGCCCCAGACACCCCAGTACTGGCTGGGCGGGTGGGCTATTCAGAGAGGATAGGGGCATATCAGAAAGAGAACAAAAAAGGGTGGTAAAGGGGAGAGAGACAGAATATGAGAATATGGCAAGGGACGAAGACAGAGAAGGAAAAAGCAAAGAGTATCAAAGCACAGTGATCATGAAGAAACAGTGAAAGGGAGAGGAAAAATGATAGTCAGAGAAAGAGAGTGACAAAAGACAGAAGGAGAAGGAAGGGAGGCAGAGGAGTGAGGGAGGAAAGGATGGGGGAAGATATAAGATTATAAGGTCCTCCCTTGGCACTGACCCCACATTCCTCCCAGCTCTGGCACTGCCCGTTAGAGCAGAATCCCTTACTCCCCAGAACTCCCCTCTGTGACCCATTTATGATCACTCTAGCAAATTTCTTAATACTCTCAGTCCCACCCTGGCTCCAGATCTGTTCCCTCCTCCCCCAGGAGGAAAATACCACAACAATGTCATTCCTAGAGAAAAAGAACAGATTAGACTTTGTTCTCTAATATTTATGTTCCCAGAGAAGGCTGGGCTAAAAGGGGTGCCAGGCTGTCTACCCCTGCTAGGGGCCTTTCTGTTCTTTGGGAGTCAAGCTGAATCTCCCTCCTTTGGTCTATTTCAGGGACTCCTGCAGATAAAAAGGCCAAGGTGAAAGTTGTACGCCTTGACTCCCACTTGAAACAATCCTTCCATCATCTCCCTCCCCTAAGACAAAAAAGCTCCAATCAGAAAACAGTACCTAGGCCCCGTGGGATGTGGGAGGAGCTGCCTTGAAGCCTGGGGCCTGGGGGCCTGGAGCCCTTTCGAGCAGTGCTGACCCTGGAAGCTGTCCCATTGAGCTGACCCAGAGACCATGTACTGTCCCAGACTCCCCCACTCAAAGCCTTTCACAAACACACTTACCTCCTTTCCCCCTGACATTTTACCCTTCCAAGTTCTTCACCTTTCTTCCAGTCCCTCCCTTCAAAACTAGTCAAAATTTCCTTGTTCAAAGAAAAAGCCTGCTTTAACCCAGGGCCTCACTCATTCTCTTTTGCATTCAAGGTACTGGCTTAGAAAAACCTCCTAAGAACCAAAAGTCACTTCTCCTGGAGAGGAACCCCCCTTTCCCCTTAAAGAAAACCTAGCATGCACTGTGACCAACTTTTACTTGATCATACATATGCCCACATACATGCAAATGCCTAAGATGCCTTAGCAGTGCCTGCCCAGGGGCCTGTTTTTTTCTCACCTTGGGCCTCCGAGTTGTGGTCTGGACAGGCAACAGGAGCCAGAGGAGAAGTAGTCAGGAAAGAAAGGATAATGGTGGAAAGACAGACAGCAAAAGGGACAGCAATGAGAGCAGAAGAAGTAACAAGGATAGGGCTAGTTAGACACCCCCCTACCCCCCATCCTATCCCCTTTTCCCTCCAGTGAGTCATTGTGTTCCTACTCCAGAATCCCAAAATTCTTGTTCCTCTTAGTTCCTGCCCCCACTTTTGCCCAACCCTGGCAGGCCTCACTCCTTCAGATACCCCGGGAATCCCAGAAGTCTGTCTCCTAGGCTGAACCACAGGAGACCAGAGGCAGCAGCTGGTGAGAGGGTCTCCAGAGACCATCCTTCTGTGAACAACCTCTCCCATTCCAGCCCTGAGCCAGAGGCCCCACCCAGCCACCACTCCCAAGGACTTTCCCAGGTCAGCTTCTTCCTTTAAGTATTGAACTCCACAGAGGACTCCCTAGAAACCCTATAGCAAGAGTCCTATAACCCTAGAAGTGGGAGATCAGGTCCCTAAGATAGAATGAAGCTGCTGCCCTCCCTTCCCCCAATCCCCCTTTTCCCAGGACCATACCCTGCAGCAGTCCCCATCCCTAGAGCAGAGGGCTCAGGTGTCAGGACCATGAATATTGCATTAGCAGAAGCCCAGAGCTCAGCAAAGTAACCCCACCCAGCTCTATGAAAGGAGGTGGGGGTGGGCAGCAGCAGGAAGAAACTATTGCCTTATATCAAATCCAGGAACCCTTCAGGTTACTGCCAAGTGGTAAATGGACAACTAACACCAGCTCCCAAACAGCTTTCTTGATACCTAGTGTCTCACTGCTCTGGCAAAGACAAGATATGGCTTGGGCCCTGTCTTCAGGATATATGTGTACTAAGCCCAAGGAGACCAATCCCTAACCCTCCTTCTCTGGGCTAAGCTTCCATAGCTGTTGGTCAAAAACTATTCTACAGTCTCCGTCCTACCCTGGGAAACCACCCTGATACAAACCCCAGGGGGAAGGGAGATGCTGGGCAAACAAATGAAAAAACTATTCTAGGGTCTCCATCCAACCCCGGAAAACCACCCTGATACAAACCCGGGGGGAAGGGAGATGCTGGGAAAATAACCAACAGGCATTCCAGCAAAGCCTGAGTGAGATAAGTAGGCCTGCTAGAGGCACTGGGACACTTGAACCTGCTTCCCCACGTTCTACACAGAAAACTCCCAGAGCCAGTTTGCAGCAGAGGCTGCCTGAAGCTCAAGCCTTTGAGGCCACTGGGTACAAGGCCCAGAAAAGGGACTCAGTCAGCGCCAAAAGGAGGCAAGGCAGAGAGCAGATGACCAGGCGTGGGGCATGGTAGTGACACATACCTCTCCCTGCCCCCACCTCCATCTTCACCCTCCTCCCCCAACCAGGTAGACAGATGAAGTTATCAGCCCCCACCCCCACCGCCTGCTGCCACCATTGCCCTAGCAACCTGGCAGCAGGACCAGAGAAAGCAAGAGTACCTTTCGGGCTGTCGGTGCCTGTCTCATGATTGCAGAAAACCAAAGAAAGCAAGGAAAGGAAAGAGGAGAGACAGAGAAGGATAGACAAACACAGAGAGGACGGACGGATGAAGGGAGGGAGGGAAGGAAAGAGACCGAACAGAGGAAAAGGCGGCGGAGACAGGAGATTAGTGCATCAAATCTCAACAATGCAGCCTCAGCTTCCCGGTGCAGCAGCGTCCCAGCTTGCAAATAGCTGCTGCTCCACACAGAGGCCCCCCAGGTGCACAGCGGGACCACCAGGCTCCGACAGGCACCAGGGCGGAGCGCGCCTGGCCCAGTTAGCCAGCTTAGGCTGATGGCAGCCTCAGTGGCCGCAGCACCAGCTCCACCTGACGTCATGCACCCACCCTCCTCTGCTCCGCGGAGGTGGAGCCACTGCTCCTCAGTCACCTAGCAACCGCCCAGGCTCTAATGGCTCCTCCTCCTCTTCTGACTGGACAAAGTCATGTGTAGAGCCCGCCTTGCTTCTTCCTCTTAAGCACAGATTCTGTCTCCTCTCTCCCCTTCTTTGCCCTTCCCCAAGAGCTTGCTTCAAGAAACTGGGCTGGAAGCCAGACATGATAACCTATGGGACCAGAGCATCACTGGGAAGGGACATAGGACCTCCATGCTCCATCTCTAATATTCACACTTGGTACTTCCTACAACCCCATCAACTCCACTTGTCTCTTATACACCCTGGCAACCCCCTTATGGGCCTCTTATCCAGCACACACAGCCAGAGCACCCCTCCAGCAACAGGCTCAGCTCTGAGGAGCACATAGAGTGATTACAGAACTCTGGGAAACATTCTGTCTGGGCAATAGCAGCTCCAATGACAGTGTTGGGCTTCTCTCCCAACCATCCCCTGGTTGTAGACAGGTTAAAGCCTATCTCTAAAGGGCTTCCAGAAAGAACTGAGCACTTAGTAGAGACAGCTGGGTTCCTGTCTGCCCTCCCCTTCAAAGCATGCTATTTTGCTCTGGAACTGGCTTCCTGTTCCACAAGGGTGAGAGCAGAGACCCTAAGTTAAGTGATCTGCTTTGAGAGAACCACTGGTGAGGAAGACTAGGGACAGAGGCACTTAGTACTTGACTGACATTACCACTGTGCCCACTGAAGGGCAGCACAGGCAGCTGGGGCGGGGCTTTGCTATATCTCTCCAGGCAGCTGCCAAAGCCCCAGGATTTGGGCATTAATCAAGCCCCAGCTCAGGGTCAGATCGACCTATGGCCAGAACTTCTCCATGGATATCAGACTGTAGTTTCATGCTCTTCTCTATCAGGGGCCTGAGGTGAGATGGAAGCCACAATCAGGACACAATAATCAAGGGACAAAGCCAAGTTTTTATGACCCTGGAATGGGCCCAGCATCCTTTACAGCATTATTTTCCTGACGTTGCCATTCCTACTCAGAGCTAGGCCCCAAAGCAAGTATCAGAATGTCATCTCTATCATGGCACAACTCCAAAGTGAGAACCCATCACCAACCAAAAGTTGAGAAGAAGATGTTTTCCTCTACCCTCCCACTTCCCCAACCCAGCAGTTCTCCATGCAATGTCACAAAGGCCTGAGACAGGTTTGCAACAAGGAAATCACAGTATTATACATACAGCACAGTAGGTACAGGTCAGACAGGCACATGCAGGTTGGAGAGGCCCACGCAGGGGCTGGTGTGAGGAAGTGGTCATGGCAGCAATTTTAGAGTTTAAAAGAGTCTGTGATTGGGAGGGGAGGTGGCCCAGTTGAGCTCCATTCCAATGACAGTGGATGGAAGGCTGCAACAGGTAGGAGGAAGGCCTAAGGCACATCACCAGAGAAAGGAGGAGGCAGGGAAAGGCTGATGGGGCAGAGTGGGGGTAGGTATTTATGGCAGTACCCACCCAGAGGCAAGCACAAAAAGACTCTCAGGCTTTTCAACTACGGATTATTCTTTCTGTGCTCTGTTCTCTTTTTCCTTACACAACTACTTTATTTGGTACTTTTCCCAATCTCATCCCCCAGTCTATCTTCTCATGGCCCCCCAAGCTCAGGCTAAGTGAGAGCCCACAGTAACTCAGTAAATGCTGTATTTCATGCTGTTGCTATAGGAAGTCTTTGACCTGGAGTCCTGGGGAAGGGGGAATTGTTGATGATGGGTACTACCTGGACTTGGGACATTGAGCCTGATGTTCTTGCACAGCTCAAAAGAACTCTGAAAGCCAAAGCTGCCATTTCCTCTGGCCATCCCAGCCCCAAGGTCACACACACATACATGCAGCATCCCAGGGACATGCAGGATAGCTGGGGAGGGGGCTCACAGCCCTCACCCACCCACGCACAAATAGTAAACACACCACCTTCTTAGGCTTCAGTCCCCGCTGCATGAGTAGGAAAGGGCAGAGTTAGAGAACAAACATCACATTGTACTAACTGGCCAGACATCCCGAAAGTAGGCATTAAGACCAACGAGGCATACATAGGTTAAGAGAGGGATTCAGGTCATTGTCAACCCACAAGCAAGATGAGGGTTTCCTCAAGGATCAGCTTCCAGGATGTTCACATCCTGACCCAGAGAAGCTGCAGTCTGAAGCCCTACCTCACATACCCTACACAGAATGACAGAGGGGAGCTAGGAAGGGCCCTCTACATACAGCCTAAAATAGAAAGCAGGGGTCCCATCTCCTTGCCATTTACTTGTTAATAATAGAACTCCATCTTCCTCTACCTTCTACCCTACAATCATTAGCATCTTTGGATACCAAAGGTAAGAAGTTAGCTACATTATTGGGGTCAGATTTGTCCTTCTTATCACCCCCAGCTCAATACCATATGACCCTGAACTTCTGGGGCATAAGAGTTTTTCCCTGATGGACGGCGCCTGTGGCTCATAGGCACTGGCCCCATATACCGGTGGTGGGTTCAAACCCCGCTCCGGCCAAACTGCAACAACAAAAAAAATAGCCAGGAGTTGTGGCGGGTGCCTGTAGTCCCAGCTACTTGGGAGGCTGAGGCAAGAGAATCACCAAAGCCCAGAGTTGGAGGTTGCTGTGAGCTGTATGACGCCACAGCACTCTACCATGGGCGATAAAGTGAAACGCTGTCTCTACAAAAAAAAAAAGAGTTTTTCCCTGCTACCATTTTACAATAATACAGTAACTCGTACCCCAAAAGCTTCCTTTTCTGGGAGGCTGGAAAGACTAGAAGGCTAACTCAGATTAGATTCACCTACTGTTTCTACCTGCCTAGCACTGGGTATCCCTCCTCTTGTTCTTTGTCCTCTACCTCTATTACTCCCCATTCCCACCCCCAAATCACTTACCAGTTTGCTAGTCTTCGTAGCTCCATCAGTTCCCTCTGTGGAAAGAAAACAGAAGCAATGTGTATGCTTGTACAGAGGGGTAGAGGCACAGAATATCATGGTGGGGTAAGACAAGATATAAAACGGGAATATGGTGGTGATGGAAAAAAAATCTCAGGATCCACTGTGGCTCTATGTTATGGAAAGGAAGTCCTGGGGACTCCTGGATGTGAGGAGGCAACTTAAGTGGGTGGTTGTTACCTCTTTTGAGGACTTTTGAGGCAGAAGAATCAGGTGTCTCTGGGGAAGTAGTATCTGCTCCATCTTCAAATACCTGGATCTGAGGCCACAGAATAGATTCAATACAGCCAGATCAAGAATGGCTGTAATATGGCCCACTCCCTGGTCTCCAAGCAAGCCAGGAGTACAGGGCAACTTCCCTAAGGATGGATCTCCATTCTTTCCTCCCCAACTATTTCTCACTCTCCCAACCAGAAGCTTAAGCCCATGCCCAGGAAAAGGAAGTACCAACACATCAGCTGCACATACAATAGATACATGCACATACACACACATATAGACACAGAAGCAGAATGTGAGTACCTGGGATTGGCGAACAAAGATGCCATGCCCTTCATCACAAGTGAAGTACTTCCTGCCTTGGACAGTTCCATCATTCTTGCCCTTTGCTTCATCCAGGATCACACCTACCCACTTGCCAGTGGCAAAGAGTGTGGCTCCCACATAGGCCACAGTACCTCGGTGGCCTTTTCCAATCACCTCCACACGGGAGCCCACTCTCAGAGGCCGGGCACTTGCCTCTGCACTCATCCTGCTGCCACTAGGTGTCTGAAAGAAAGACATATGAAAACATACACAGTTAGAGGCCTCAGGTCCAAGTTGGCATCCTAATGCTTAAGAACTGCCCCAACCAGGATCCTGGACTGAGTAAGTACCAGAAGTCATTTCCCTGAACCTTATTCTCAGGGTGAGGTTGTGCCCCAAATTCCGCTTGGAAAAATGTCAGTTATGTTTTCTTCTATGACTTCTCCAAATACCTCTGGAATCTAAAATTTTTAAAAGTTTATATTTAAATTTTATAACAAATCAGAACTCATTGATCAATCTGTGAATGTTATCACATGGCTGCTTTCTCAGGAGCACAGCTTCCTTAATACTCCTCTCAGGAGATGAATGAAATTCAAGCAAATAACTCAGTTTAGACCTGGGTTTCCACAACTCAATGCCTTGACTCAGAAGCCTAAGCTGGGAAGACAGGTGATGCAGTGATCCTACAGAATCCTGTTTCCCTTTCTACTGTCACCTGTATTCCCTGTGGTTCAAATGGCTCTCTTAGGCATCACCTTTTCAGAGGCTCACAATTGTACCTCCCTCCAGACCTTTAAGTGTGTTAACTTGGCGTTCTATGCCTTCCTGATCTGAATCCCCCGACCTATCCACATACCTACCATGACACTCCTGGTGCCTCACTGCAGCCCATTCAAACATTCAACTCCCTTGTCCTGGCTTAAGTCCTGTTCTGTTAACTCTCTATCCTCAAGCTCAGGAGATCCTTCCCTCATGCTATGCTGCTATAAAATTAGGTACCTAAGATCTATCTGTCCCTCACTCTATCCCCCAGACACTGCCTGGTGGTCCAAAATGTATGGCTTATCACTACATGGTTGGGAAAGGCAAAGGAACAGACTAAAACACTGCCCTTGGGCAGCCCTCAGCTTCTGATACACAAGTGATGACAGAACACAACACAAAATTAGGTCCCAAACAGGCCCAAAATTTAGAAGAAAATAACACCTAAGCCATTTTTAGCAATAACAACTCCATAAACCAGGAGCCTTGCAGCAAACAGATGAATGAGACATGAAAATAATGACACCATGGTCCTAAAGACTCCATAGGGCCCTTCTGATACCCCTCATTTGGCTTCAGAACAGAGACCTGCCAGAGCTAGGACACCTCCCAGGCCTGTCATTCTCTAACTCCCTTCCCCAAAAAGCTCGTCCAGGAAGGTGAGGTACAGTTTCCAGGGGCTCTAGGACCCAAACCACACCTGGGACAGGAGGATGGCTCTTAGTACCTGACAATAAAAGGAACTGCCAGTGACAATGAGCCAGACCCAAACTCAGAGACTCCCCCCACTTCCCAACCCCAATAAGCCTCTCAGAATCAGCTAGACAAAACAGTAGGTACAGATTCAACCTCAGACAGAAGAGAAAGCAAGTGACAAACAACAAAGCAGCTCTAAAGAAAGGTTTCACTGTGAGGCTTTTCTGACCCATCGACCCCATTCTGAGTCCCCAAGATAGTCTGACAACTGTCAGGAACCCCTGGCTTAATGGCCAATTAGAGTCAGTGGTCAGGCCTTGCCAGTCCCCATTTAGGGCCCAACTCTGGGAAAGGAAACTTGTCCAGCCTAACACCATCAGGGCTTCAAGGGCTCCTGAGAAACACAGCCTGTAAGAGTACCCAGCTCAGTTCCAGCCGATGTCCCCAGCCCCCACAGCAATGATGTCCACAGGCACCCAGGCCTTCTCCAGCAGCCCTCCCAGGGTCATCCCAGATTAGGGCCACTTACCCGGCTGTACACGTGCCTCTTGCTCTGGGCCATGTTGCTCACCCGGCTTCCACCCCCTCCCCCAGCTGGCCAAAGACAGAGAGAAAAGGTAGAAACCTAGGCAGGAGGGTCAGGGCGCTGGGCCCTCATGGACAGACACAGGAGTCGTCAGGCACGGCCCTCCCCAGTCCATGGGCCTCACTTGGTAGCTTATAGGGGCAGGGATAGGGGCAGTGATGGGGGCTGAGGAGCAAGTCCTCTCCTGCTACCCCAGGATTTCTGAACCACAGACACGGAATCCTGCTTGCCAGCTGATGAGTCTCACTCTGCGCTAGTGCTGCTCTAGACTTGTCAGGAACCGTGCTAGCCTCTGGGTCCTAGTGCTCCCCTGCTTCACCTGGGCCAGGGACTAAGGGCTGGGCCCACGCCACAGACCCTCAGTACTTACACCTCAAGTATACTGTCCTAGGGCTGGAAGCACAGTCCTGATGATTCTTCCTACTCTGTACCCCTTCACCATCACTGTTCCCCGTAGCCACAGGACAGAAGGCCTCAGAAAGCCCACAAACATCAAGTGACATTTTAAAATGATTAGCTGCCTAGGGCCTTCACACAGCCAAAATAAGGGTTTCTCATCTCCTTTCTGGTGCTCTTCTCTCTTCCTCCTCCCTTTAAACTCTGGACTCAGGGTCCAAATCCATGTGATTAGAGCCTGGATTTCAATCTCACCCTGGACCAGAGGAGCCAGGCCCTACCCAATAAACACCAAAAGAGGGGCAGCAATGGAGGCAACTTTTCACACATAACAAAGCCAGACAGGTACTTCATGCTCTGCCCCTACCTTGGCAAAGGTTGCCACGGTCACTCTTCTTCCCTACTGTTTGCTATCAGGGGTCAGGTGCTGAAACCTAGGATATCATATTCAACAGGATTACTAAAGACACTAGACAAAAACAGAGAGCCCCATTTTCCCCTTATAACACAAGGTCCACCCCACTTCAGTCACCTACTCTCTATACACTTGGCCTTCCCTCCTAGCATTTCAGACCCAATGAGATGGCTTGTTTTCTATATTTATACATTTCACAAAGTTATTTAATAACCATGTATTCTACATATTACTTTTATAGTTAAAAATTTTTAATCAAGGCCAGGTACAGTGGCTCATGCCTGTAATCCTAACACTCTGGGAAGTTGAAGTAAAAGGATCACTTGAGCTCAGGAGTTCAAGACCAGCCTGAGCAACAGTGAGACATCAATTCTACTAAACAGAGAAAAACAAGCCAGGCAACATAGCAGGCACCTGTAGTCCCAGCCTCTTAGGAGGCTGAGGCCAGGAGTCTAAGGTTTCTTTGAGCTAGGCCGACACCTTGGCACTCTAGAACAGAGTAAGACTGTCTCAAACAACAACAACAAAAAAAAAAACCAGAAAAAAAAATTAAACTAATGAGATTATGCATTGTAGTGAGAGGTCTCCAAGAAGCTGTGTACCTATGCTATAGCAACCCATTTACTTACCTATCTACTATGGGCTGTGAACCAAAAGGCCAGAGTTCCTGCCCCTCAAGTAGACAAGGTTGGCCTGGGGCCTGACCTATGACTCCACTGGCTCCAGTATAGACAGAGATTCCCTGGGCCCAGGGATATCTGTCGTTTTTGCACTGGGCTTCCTTCACTGACAAAACAGTGATTTCCCCCACTCTACCCTCTTTCTAAGACAAATCAGGTAGCGCAGTAGTAGAATGATATCCAACAGCCAGAAATATGATCCCAAATATGGCCTCGCCATATTTGGAATCCTGGCCAGACTCCATAGGAAACCATATCTCTCCTCTCCTGCAAAATCTCCATGTTGCGTCCTCCCTTCCCTATTCACTAGCACATTGGTGGGAAGTCCTTGCAGCCTGGATCTCACATGTTCAGAGAAATCTATAGTCTACAGAGTACCTTAGAAAACATCATTTTAGGCTCAGCGCCTGTAGCTCAAGCAGCTAAGGTGCCAGCCACATACACCAGAGCTGGCGGGTTCAAATCCAGCCCAGGCCTGCAAAACAACAATGACAACTACAACCAAAAAACAGCCGGGCATTGTGGCAGGTGCCTGTGGTCCAGCTTCTTGCAAGGCTGAGGCAAGAGAATCGCTTAAGCCCAGGAGGTGGAGGTTGCTATGAGCTATGATGCCATAGCACTCTACCCAGGGCGCCAGCTAGAGGCTCTATCTCAAAAAAAAGAAAAGAAAAGATCATTTTTTAGTACCACGGTTTAGGAGGCTGTAGACTCAGGCTGCTTTTCCTGGTTTTACTACTTGGTAGCTACATAAACTTGGTCCAGGTACTGAAAATCTCTATCCCTCAATCTCCTCATCTGTCAATTGGGAAATAATAAAGAATATATCTCAAGGGACTTCACCTAACAAATGCAATCAATGTAACCTGGTTTCTTGTACCCTCAATGAATCCCAAACAATTAAAAAAAAAAAATTAAAAAGAATATATCTCAGACAGGTGTTGTAAGGATTAGCTGTGATAATCCATGTAAAACATTTAGAGTAGTGCTTGGTATTTAGTAACTGCTCAGGAAAAGTTAGCTAAGAACAATGTCATTATCATATATGGACCATACAATAACCTCACAGAAAGGTAGGCCAGGGATGATGCTGACAAGGAGACTGAGACTTAGAAATTGAGCGACTTCCCTGAAGTTACATAGATAGTAAGGAGTAGAGCCAAAACTAGAACTAACCTGACTCAGAGCCCTCTGTGCTTTCTACTACTCCTTGCTGTTACCACATACATCTCTGGGCTTCCAAGGCTGTGTTCTTCTCTAGACCACACTCTCTTCAAAAATACAAAAGAGCTCAAATCTAAGAAAAGCCTCATAACTCACTTACCACTTAGGTATAAATAGTCAGCTAACTTCTTGGAGACTGTTTATTCTCCTATAAAATGGGAATAATATTTGCCATATCTGCATTAGTATTATGAAGCTCAAATAAGATAAAACACATAAAAGTACTTTGTAAAAAGTACAGAAGTTGCAGAAATGCAAATAATTATTATCTGACATGATACTAGATGGGCATTTAAAACTTAAAATGTCTAAACCACAAATATTACAAGGAATTACAGGCAGGAAAAAGGTGAACTAGGAAGAAAAGGGGTACCTGACTATGCCTTAAGTATAGACTTTTTAAATATATATATAGGAAAGGCCTACAAAGAACCATAAGTTGTAAGCACAGTATAAATAGAGTCAGAAATAATTTCTCTGACTAGGGTATATTAAAGAAGATGAGTTAAGCTGAAGTGAAGAATTATACCCCTTTTGAAGTAGAACCGTGACTTTTCCTCTTTATGATCCAATAGCCCTTAGCTCATGGAGTCAAATATTTATTAACTAGATAAACACATTAACATTGAGGTGTACTAAGAGGTAAGGATGGATAGGCAAGTTTAATATCAGGCAAAGATAGTAGGTGGACTTGATCCAATAATAATTGGATGCTAGTCATTTCTGAGCAGAAGACTGTATAGAGAAAATTACTTTAGGAAGATCAAACTGGTGGCACTGGCAGGATGAAGGGGAAGCAGGAGCAATTCAGCAAAGACAAGGAAGGATGACAGCAAGGATGCCACTGCAGAAATGAACTTATGATGAGGAAGGTCTGAACCAAGGTCTTGAAGGGGAGAAGAAATAACAGGGCAATTCAGAAATAGTATCAAAAATCCCTGAGAAGGCCTACAAATCAGTCACAAGGAAAAAGAGAGCAGAATTGCACAGGCTCTAGAGATAGGGGTATAGCTTTGGTTCTGTTATTTCCTTAGCTGTATGAATCTGGGCAGAATATTTAACTTTCTGAGCCCTAGTTACCTAATAAGGAAAAGGAGGAAATAATATTACCTTACAGGGGTAGTGGGAGGATTAAATATGATTTAAGTAAAGAATTTAGCATACTGCCTGGCACAGAATGTGTGTGCAACAAATTGTAGATATTGCCTTCATAATTATTGCAATGGTAACTTACACAGAATAGGAATCAAATGGGTCAACGATAGGAACACAGCAGAACTCAAACAATGCAAGGAAAATGAATGGATCAATAAATGCATGAATAAGTAAATGAACAAACTCAGGAGTTTGTTTTTTTTTTCTTTTTTTTAGAGACAGAGTCTCACTTTGTCACCCTTGGTAGAGTGCTGTGGCGTCACAGCCCACAGCAACCTCCAGCTCTTGGGCTTAAGTGATTCTTTTGCCTCAGCCTCCCAAGCAGCTAGGACAATGCCCGGCTACCTTTTGTTGCAGTTTGCCTGGGGCCGGGTTTGAACCCACCACCCTTGGTATATGGGACTGGCCCGGTGCCCTACTCACTGAGCCACAGGCACTGCCCTCAGGAGTTTTGAAGCACAAAAAAATGTAAGAATGATGATCAAAATATTAACAGAACAGGAGAAATGGGAAAGAAAACTGAACATGTTAAGACAGAAAAAATAAGTCTTATTCTTAGGGCATTCTCTGGGGCAAATCAAACTGTATACACTAATACATGTATTTCACTATCTCCTTCAAAACTGAACCTATGATGTAGCCAAAACAGATTCCATTATCTCCATTTTACAGGTGATAGAACTGAGTCTCAAAGGTCAAATGACTTACCCAACTCTCATGGCCAAAAAATGGCAGAGGGGTACATTTGCCAGTCTGTACAGGTAGGTGTTCCTTCCACAGTATCACTGAGCTCCAGCCCATGTCCCACAGGAGAGTCCTAAGTTACATGTTCCCTCAGCCAGGGAAGAGTCAGATGATCCCTGGATTTCTATTCTAATTTCCTCCCTCAATGATATTAAATACTGCTAAATTATCCAGGAAAATAGGAAAGAGGGAAAAATCTGTGTCTAGTAAACAGGTTACCAACAGATGAAGAAAAATTTCAGGAAATGACAAGAAAATAAGATTTGGGGGAATTAAAAAGAAACAAATGAAGTCTCTTTTCCACTCCTATCATTTCTCCCCAGTCTGAACCTTTTCTATGTTACTTTTACTGGCACCACAGCAGTCTTTGATACCTCAATCTCCTCTTGTCTCACCTTACCAAATCTTGATCCTGGGCTAACCCAACTGTCTGCTTACCTTGATTCTACTCCTAGAGGAGCTGAGTCTGAAACCCAGGCAGAGGTATCCAGCAGAGCAAAACTGCATGCCTCTCAAAGTATTAGTAAGAAAGAGTTAAGTCGGGCAGCACCTGTGGCTCAGTGGGTGGGGTGCCGGCCCCATATACCGAAGGTGGCGGGTTCAAACTCGGCCCCGACCAAATTGCAACAACAAAAAAATAGCCGGGCATTGTGGCAGGCACCTGTAGTCCCAGCTACTCAGGAGGCTGAGGCAAGAGAATTGCCTAAGCCCAGGAGTTGGAGGTTGCTGTGAGCTGTGTGATGCCATGGTACTCTACCAAGGGTGATAAAGTGAGACTCTGTCTCTACAAAAAAAAGAAAGAAAGAAAGAGATAAGTCAGGGAAAGGTCTGCTTACAGAGTGGGGAATGGAGGTTAGGGCACTGGAAGCTTGGAAAGCTGGATTCCAGGTATCCACAGAGACCCTGAAAGACAATACACACAAAGCCTTTTGTTCCTAGGTCTTACCCCTGTTATCTATCTTACAGATTTCATACAGATAGGGCCTTGACCCTAAATGAACTTCATTCACCTCTCCAACTCCTCATTATTCCCAGAAATGTCTGCAACCCACTCCTACTCTGAATGCAGCTATACCCCAGTCCAAAGCCCAAAGCGTCCCTCTCCCCCATAAATATCCAATAACTTCCAGACCCATCCCCAAGAGTCAGGAAGGAAAGCTATATAATATGCCTCGCTTATCTTCAGTAAAAGAACTTCTACAGGAAGGTAAAAGATACTCAGCTCTGTACTCAAGAACTGAAATCCCCTAAGTAGCAGCAGGAGTCTCCCTTAGCCTGTTCAAGTTACTGCTGGTTCCTCCTCCTGAACCAACCAGCAAGTTCCTGGCACTAGGACCCTGCAGACAGGGAATGCTGAGCCTGCGCTCTAAAGAGAGAGATGCACCATTTCACAACTTCAGCAAAAGCCAAAGCAGCCAACAAAGCCACAGCCCAATCAGCGGCAGTACTGGGCTCTGCCTTTTGGGCAGCTAACCGGCCACTTTCCAAAAGCAGAACATTCCATCCTTTCTCTTTTTAAACCCACGTCATCATCTGATCATAATGGAAATCAATCTCAAGCCACCACGCAAAGGCGTATCCATGGCAACCTCAAGGGGAAGGACACAGAGATGATGCTCCAGTGACTGAAGCAGGAAAAGGTAAGTTCATTTTTCTTCCATCTATGCCATCCCACCATTCTCCCCTTTCACTCAAGTCAGGTATGTACCTCACCTGCGAATTCTGCCTACTACATCAACTAGGAAACACAAAAGGTGAGTTAACAATCATTACCTTATTATATAAGGTTATAGGTCTGCCTCGTTCCATAAGTGAATGGTGGGAAAAAATTCTCTTTTTCTAGGAGATAGGAATGGGGACAAGACCTCTCTTCTTATTCACTATCTCAGGAGACACAGTCTCAGCCTGTAATACTTGACAAATCACTATCAGTCACTTGTCTTCCTCATCAGGATGCTGGAAAAATCACTCAAGGATTTCATAGTTTCCCTATATAGTTGCATAAAAGCTGCCAGCAACACTGACCCCACTGTCCTGTTCCCCCATATTACCATCATGCTCACAGACTGGCATCATAAGACTCCCTCATTAGCAGCCCTAGACTCCGGCCCCTCAAGGTCCAGAAGTTTGGAGTGGAGATTAAAATTTCTGACTTTTATGATACCTCAGGAGAAGGAATCCATTTCTGCAGAGGTAAGAGATTCATCAAACCCATGTACTACTAAGCCTAAGTAATCCTCCATGCCTCGAATTCCTCTTCTGTAAGATAGAGACTTTTTAACAGAACTGTTGTAAAAATCACATAAGAATGCCTGAAAAGCACTTGTAACAGTGCCTGGTATGAAGCATTCAATAAATGTCAGTCATTCTTCAGTCATCTTCCTGACAAAGGAGAGCTCCACAGTGTAGGATTTCAGTTCAGAGGGCACTCAACACTCACAGCTTATTTCAATTCTGCTCTCTTTTTCTTTCCTCTGAACAGTTGTTTTAAGTTTCCTTTACCACTTTCAAGTCCCTAGTTCTGTCTGAGCCCCAGCCCTCAGCAGATAATCTTGCTGAGAAAGAAAACTAAGCCTATTAGGTAGGAATTCCTTGGCAAATTTAGTCATATCTATATGCATCCCTCTTTGCCTCTTTCTTCCTTTCTTTCTTCCATCATTCCTCTTCAAAGTAAATAGTACCCCCATCTTTTCAAAGACAATCCCTCCACATGACCTGATGTAACCATCATTTTTTTGTCTAGTGCCTTCAATTGCACCCTCTCTACTGACTCTTACACAGCATCAGAAAACTCGTGATTTTTCTATTCTAGGAAAAATTGTCTCTAGTCTCTGCTACCTCCTCCACAAGCTGCCCCCATCTCTGTTCTTTCCTTCTCTGCTGAACTACTCAAAGTGAGTACATACTCTCGATCTGCATTTCCCATCTTCTCCTCAACCCCCTGCCTCTGATTTCACTTCACTGAAGCTGCCCATATTAAAAAGTTAAAGAGCCCTAGTGATCACAATCTCCAAACTACCCAACCTCAAGTTGCATTTTCCAAGTTTATCCTATTTGACCTCCCTGTAGCAACTGAAACTACTAATCTTCCTGGAATTGTCTCCTTTCCTAGCATTCTGGACAATACTGTCTATTGCCTTGCACACCTTGCCTTCCTTCTAGCCGCCTCTGTCATCCTCAACCTCTATAACCTTTTATAAGCATAGCTGGAAGAGCGGATAAAATTCCATAACTTCAACTACTACCTACACCTATTACCTCCAGGCAGAGACTCCCTTTTAACTTCAGATCCACAGCTCCACCTGTCTGCCAAGTGCCACTGACCCCTCAAGTTCAATATGACCCAAAACATACTTGGTATCTTCTCCCTCCAAAATGTTACTCTTCTAAATTCTCTCTTTGCTATTGTTGGTGCCAAAAGCATCACAATCTACCCAAAACAGAAAAGTGAGTCATTCTCAATAATTCCCTTTCTCTTGTTCTCAGCAACCAATTAGCCATTACATATGGTTAATTGTGTTTCTACACTCTTAGATCCCCTTCTCTCCCTCTCCACTGATCTAATACTTAACTCGGCTCTAAAGCAATGACTATGTTATTACAAGACTGACTCTGATGGAGGTTCTCCTCCTTCAGTCTATTTCCATAGTTAACTTCCAAAAATACAATCATGTCACCTCCCTGCCTAAAACCTTTAGTGGCTTCCCTGCCTACAAAATTGACTCTTAGCATAACACCAGATACCATTAAAAATCTAGCCTCACTATGAATCCTGTGTCATCTGTATCGCCTCTCCTTTAACCCCAAAATTCTCTTATATTGCTTGCATGCATAACACTTGGACCTACTTACCTTTCCCATATGCTTCTACAAATGTTCCAAATGTCTCCAGGACCATTCTACTTCATCCTTCAAGTTTCAGTTCAATTATCACCTCTCTCCTAAAGATTCTCCTCACTTCTCCACATAGAGCTAGTCATTCCCTCCTCTGCCTTCACACATCACTTTGAACATGTCTTCATCACGGTACCACATTTTATCTAAACTATTGTTTCCTTTACTTTATCATGAATTCCACCAGTATAGAGAATTTTACCCATCTCAGTACTAAGCACTGCTTTGCACAGAGAGAGCACTCAATGTTGAATAGAAGCCATCAGACTGTAGGGACATAAATGTCTTTGACAGCTTTCCCAGAGAGGAGCTCCATCCTTAAAAACCACCCACAGAGGAAATCAATAGGCATGTGAATGCACACACATACACACTCACACACATCCCAGTAGATATGGCCCTTTCCTCTCTAGAGAATAGCCTGAGAAACTAAAAGTGCA
This sequence comes from Perodicticus potto, assembly GCA_963574655.1. Taxonomy (NCBI): domain Eukaryota; kingdom Metazoa; phylum Chordata; class Mammalia; order Primates; family Lorisidae; genus Perodicticus; species Perodicticus potto. The sequence goes on along the minus strand of CAUYRH010166974.1, from coordinate 42,318 downwards.
GAAATAGCCCAAGGTCATATGGAATTTGGTAGTGACACTAAATCTCAATATTGTATGCTTCCAGAATAAAAGAACCACAGAAACCACAGAGAGGATTCTAGATGAAGAGTGGATCAGATCGTCTGGGGAGACAGCATTAGGAAGGCTTTGGGGATAGCAAAGGCCAATAGCTCTGCTGCAGTGAAGCCCTTAAGAGATGTGAAGGAGCCTGGGGAGGACAGACTGGATACTTAACTAGTCCATTAGCCAAGTTCAACTAGTGTCAGCCTAAACCTCAAGAGAAAAAGGATTAAAGACAAAATCAGAGTCTCCAGGTTGGCAAGGACCTTAAAATAGTTTAAATCCGGCAATCTCTCAGCTCTTACCTCTTAAGGGGACAGTGAGAACTCAGTTCCTATCTCCCTTGGTATGAGACAGCTCAAGTCTCCCCAATACCACCTAGTAGCCATAGACAGGGCAGACAACCTGGGAATCATCTACTATAATTCCTCCCAACCTATAACTCTAGGCTGTCACTATTGCCATGATAGAGCTGGCAGAACAAAACCTACTGTGGCAGTTGTCAATAGTATTATAATTTTCCCAATTATTTTGACTCTTCCCTAAGAACAACTCTCTTTTGTATCCTCCCATCAGTCAGTTCCAATGTATCAATTCTTCCTTTGTATTGCCTCCTGCATCCATCCTTCCCCCTCCCCCCCACCATTAACACTTTGGCCTGCCATTTAATAACTTTGAAAACTAAGGCAAATCATTTACCCTCTTTGGTGCCTCATCTATAAAACAGGGTAACAAGCTGCCTACCTCACAAGATTATTAAACCAAATGATATCATTCCTATGAAAACTATATTCTGTGAAGTGTTATAAATAAATATAAGGCATTATTGTTATCATCAACCAAAGTCCTCTATTACTCCTATGTGAAGCCTATCTGGCTCCCTGCTTCTCTCCTTCCCCACTTCTCTCCTTTCCTGCTTCCAACCACCTTACACACAATAAGATAAATACATCCTCTAAAATACTGTTTGGCCAGGTGCCAAAGTGCTTGGATCTACCCATAATCCCAGCATTTCAGAAGGCTGTAGCAGGAGGATCACTTGAGTCATGGAACTTGAGACTTGACTGGGCAACACAGAGAAACCCCATTTTTACAAAAAAAATTAAAAGCAATAATAATAATTAGCCAGGCATGGTGATGCATGCCTGTCATCCTAGCTACTCAGGAGGCTAAGGCAGGAGGATCACCTCAGCCTTAGAAGGCTGGAGGCTGCAGTGAGCTATGATCATGCCACTGCACTCCAGCCTAAGCAAGAGACCTTGTATAAAAAAAAAAAAAAAACCCAAAACATTGCTTTGTCCACATACTCATCTGTAATAACTGTAATAATTCCCTATTATTACAAATGTTCAAGTCAAACCGCAAAAATTCGCTAAATTGCCAGAATCTTTTATGGAAGTCAACTACCACAAGGGTAACTGGACTAGAATCACAGTATTTTAGATCTGAAAGAAACCTCAGAGGTCTTTTAATTCTGACTTCTATTGTACAGGCCTGGACAGATAAAGTGACTCCTCCATGGCAGCAGTTTGTTCTGAAAAGCAGGGAGTAGAATGTGGTCTCTGTCAATTCAGTGATCTATACCTTTGCTACTCAAGAGTATGGTACATGGACCAGTGGCATTAGCATCAGCTGAGAACTTGTTAGAAATGCAGAACCAGGTAAAATGAACACTATTCAGGTGATGATATGTAATCAAGACTCAAGCATTACAAAAGTGATCCATGCAACAAAAACATTCTTACCCTCTTAATATTTTGAAATTAAAAAAAGAAATGCAGAACCAATGAGAATCTGTATATTAACAAGATCTCATTCAATGTTATGTATCATTAACATTCAAAAAGCACTGACCCATACTGCCCCTTCAAACCTTGAGTTTCTAATTCTAGAACTGCATTTCCCAAACTGTTTCAGAAGTTAGCATAGCCACCACCCAAGAAAAACTGTATATCCCAGTAAAACTTAAGAAACTTGCCACAGCCTCAGTAGGAGACTTACGGTAAATATCAGAAACATTCTGTAGTAGAGAAAACTTTAACCATTAATTTTCTTAACATATTTGAGTACACACAAAATGCCGTTTTAAAGTAAAGTTATCACTATCTCTTTAAATATCCTATAGCTCAGGCTTTGGCAGTACACCAAGTAAAGAATGTCAATCTTCACAGTTCCTCGACTCTCATAACCTTAAGTATGCCTGAATAGCAAGTGGTCAATATAGGCTTGCTGGTCTCCTCACTGCAATAAATGAGGGTATTTCCAAATCTCTAGCTTTTTTAAAAAACAGCAGAGTTCCTATCTGTGTGATTTTACTGTGGTTCTGCCTAGACAAGAAGGATGCAGAAGATGACTTCTCAAGGATCATCTTGCCAGCTAAGGCGGACCCAAGGAGTAGAATCACAAACACAACAAACCCATAACCAGATCCCCACGCTTGAGTCCTCTGATTTTTTTTTTTTTTTTTCCGTTTGACACAAATTTCTCAACCATGTGGCCACAGGAAACCTGTGGCTCCGTACGGATTCCGGGGTGCCTTGGACGCTCTCAGGAAAGGAGGACCCTTGCAGTTCTGGAGGAACTCCCAGGCGCAGGCACTCTGACCCCAGGAAAACACTGCCAGGCTGAAGAGCTCAGGTAGACTGGACAGGCCTGGGGTCAAACATTCAGGCAAAGCCACCAGACTCCGGCCGGCACCCAACCCAACCACGACCCACCCATGCCAGCCCCGCCCGCACACTGGGCTCGGTGCCGCGCCCTAAGCCAGCGCCAAATACCCAGCCCACCGTCGGCAACCTCACGAATTTGCGGGGGGCAGAGGCGCAGACGGCTGGCAAGGTTGCTGCCTCTGTACCTGTCCTGCCAGGGTCTCCGTGCCCGACTCCTGCCCCACCGGCGACAGTCGCCCAAGACCCAGCGGGGCCAGCCCCGCCCGGCCCCCGTAGGCTGCCCGACGCTCCGCCCGTCCCTTCCAGGACCACCCAGAATCCCGTGCCCCTGAGGCCCAGAGGCGTTCTGGGTCCGAGGAACACGCTACTCTTCCCCGCAGTCCCACCCAGACTGAGAATTGCACACAGAGCGCGACCGTGAAGACATCGATCAGGCACAAAGCTGGACACCTGGGCCGGGATATGCGCACGCGCAGTGTGCCTGGGAGGGCGATTAGGACCCTAAGGAAGACGCGCATCATGCAGCGCGTCCCCTGCCGACGAAGAGGGGAAAGCGCAGAGGGTCTTGAGGACTCCTTTACAAACTTTTCAGTGATAAACTGTTAATTAAACGATAGCGGAAAAAGCATATTTTTCGAGAAAAAAATAAATTTGCTGTTACTCGGTAAACCCATCACGTCGGGGATACAGACATTCTTATGCCCTTATAATGAGGATATAAAATAACACAAATTTATATAATGGCATTTTGGCACTTTTATATTTTAAAAAAATTATACAAATACGAACTTATTGACTCAATGCTCCCACCTTTGATAGTTTAGCATAAAGAATTAATCTAGCAAGTATGCAAAGATATTTTTACAAGGATGTTGGGAGATCCAGGATTTGATAGACATGGATTCGAATTCTAAATGCAATTTACTAGGTAAGTGAGATCTTGAGTGGGTTAATCCCTCCATGCCTGTTCCTCGTTTATAAAATGAGAATGTTTCGTTAGGTTGTTAGGAGGATTAAGTAGAGTTATGTAAAGAACTTCAAATATAACTGCTGTAGTTATGTTTATTTAAGTCAATCTCAAATTGAAAACAATATGAAAGGCTCAATGCTCGTACCACAATGGTTACAGGGCCAGTCACATACATCGAAGTTGGAGGGTTGGATTCAGTTGGCGGGTTGTTTCAGCCCGGGCCAGCTAAAACAACAATGACAACTGCAACAAAAAATAGCCAGGCGTTTCGGCGGGCGCCTGTAGTCACAGCTACTTCGGAGGCTGAGGCAAGAGAATCGCTTAAGCCCAAGAGTTTGAGGTTGCTGTGAGCTGTGACGCCATGGCATTCTACCGAGGGTGACATACTGGGACTCTGTCTCAAAAAAAAGAAAAGAAAAAGAAAACAACCTGAAAAATCCATAAAATTGATGGCGGGGTGGGGAGTGTAAATAATACAAGAAAAGAATTGAGCACTCCCCTTTTCTTTCTGATTTCATCTTCTAAATATTTTTAATTATTATTCTGAATACATAATACATTTGCATGCTCCAAAAATCAAAACAATATTTTAAAATAAGGACTGAGAAACCTCCTTTCAACCCTTATTCGCATCTACTTCATTCTCCTTGCCTGATACAAATAACCAGGCAAGTAGTTTCTTGTTAGTAGTTTCTTGTTTATCTTTTCAGTGTTTTATGCAAATACAAGCACCTATGACTAGTCTTAGTCCTTTTGTTTTATATGCAAAAGGTAGCATACTGTGTACACTTGCACGATATTTTCTTCACCTAACAATCTTGGAGAGTCAATAACTTGGAGAATTTTTTTTCAGCTACATAGTACTCTATTGCATAGATACACATAACTTCTTTTCTTTTCTTTTTTATTTTATTTTATTTTATTTTTTTTTTTGAGACAGAGCCTCAAGATGTCGCACTGGGTAGAGTGCCATGGCATCACAGCTCACAGCAACCTCCAATTCTTGGGCTCAAGCGAGTCTCTTGCCTCCACCTCCCAAGTAGCTGGGACTAGAGGCGCCCGCCACAACGCCCGGCCATTTTTTGGTTGCAGCCGTCATTGTTGTTTGGCGGGTCCAGGCTGGATTTGAACCCGCCAGCCCAGGTGTACGTGGCTGGCGCTTTAGCCCGTTGAGCCACAGGCGCCGAGCCTTCTTTTCTTTTTTAGAGACAGAGTCTCACTCTGTTGGCTCTGCTGCACCAGACTGGAGTACACTGGCCAGATCATAGATCATAGTTTACTATAACCTCAAACCTGGAACTCGTGGCCTCAAGCAATCTTCCTGCTTTGGCCTCCCAAAATGCTGGGATTACAGGTATGAGCCACTGCACCCAGCCTTACACATAATTTGTTAACCAGTTTCTTCTAGTTGCAAACTTTGTTTCCAGGCTTTTGCTATTACCAGCGTGTTGCAATGAATTACCTTGCACATCTGACATTCCATACCTGAGCAGGCATATCTATGGCATACATCTGGGTCAATACCTGTAATAAATGTGTCTATAATTTTAGTAGAAATGGTCTACATCTCTTTCAATAAAGAGAAATGGTATAAAAAATAAATTTGCCAGGCAGGGTAGTTCATGCCTATAATCCTAGCTACTCAGGAAGCTGAGGTGGGAGGATTACTTGAGACCAAGAGTTAGAGACCAGCCTAAGCAAGAGAGTAAGACTTCATCTCTACAAAACAAGAATTGTTTTGAAACAGAGTCTCACTCTGTTGCCCAGGCTAGAGTATCATGGCCTCAGCCTCACTCACAGCAACCTCACACTCCTGGGTTCAAGTGATCCTCCTGCCACAGCCTCCCAAGTAGCTGGGACTATAGACATGCACCACCACACCTGAATAATTTTTTTATTTTTAGTAGAGATGGGGTCTCACTCTTGCTTAGGCTGGTCTTGAATTCCTGAGCTCAAGCAATCCTCCCACCTCAGCCTCCCAGAGCACTAGGATTATAGGTGAGCCACCTTGCCCTACAAAACTTACAAATTTTTTTTTAATTTTTGTAAAAGGTTTTTAAAAATTAGCCAGATAGGCTCGGCGCCTGTGGCTCAGCGGGCTAAGGCGCCAGCCACGTACACCTGAGCTGGCGGGTTCAAATCCAGCCCCGGCCCGCCAAACAACAATGACGGCTGCAACCAAAAAATGGCCGGGCGTTGTGATGGAAGCCTGTAGTCCCAGCTACTTGGGAGGCGGAGGCAGGAGACTCGCTTGTGCCCAGGAGTTGGAGGTTGCTGTGAGCTGTGATGCCACGGCACTCTATCCAGGGTGACAGCTTGAGGCTCTGTCTCAAAAAAAATCAAAAAAACAAACAAACAAAAAAAATTAGCCAGATACCGTGGTGGGTACCTGTAGTCCCAGCCACTAAGGAAGCTGAGGTGGAAGGATACCTGGAGCTCAGTGTTTCAAAGCTGCAGCGACCTGATTATGTTATTGTACTCCAACCTGGGCAACAAAGTGAGACCCCTTCTCTAAAATTAAAAAAAAAAAAAAAGACACTGAATAAAAATTTCTATTATGGTAAAACATATATAATATAAAAATTGTAATCATTTTAGGCTCAGGGCCTGTAGCTCAGCAGCTAGGGCACAAGCCACAGACACTGGAGCTGGTGGGTTCAAATCCAGGCGGGGCCTGCCAAACAATTATGACAACTACAACCAAAAAATAGCCAGAGATTGTGGTGAGTGCCTGTAGTCTCAGCTACTTGGGAGGCTTAGGCAAGAGAATCGCTGAAGCCCAAGAGTTTAAGGTTGTTGTGAGCTATGACGCCACAGCACTCTATCCAGGGTGACAAAGTGAGACTCTGTCTCAAAAAAAATTTTTTTAAATCATTTTAAGTGTACAGTTTAAAGAAAAATACAGAGCCTAAGCAACATAGCAAGACCCTGTCTCTACAAAAAAATAGAAAACTTAGCTGAGTGTGATGGCATATGCCTATAGTCCCAGCTACACAGAAGGCTGAGGCAGGAGGATCACTTAAGCCCAGGAGTTTGAGGTTACAGTGAACTGTGATGACATCATTCCACTCTAGCCTGGACAAAATAGCAAGACTCTGTCTCAAAAAAGTGAGAGAGAGAGAGAGTGAGAGCTTCAGGACACATATATACCCTGAGGAAATCCAAGGACTTCCCAGAGAATGAAAAGAAATAATGCATCTCTGAATTTGTTATAATGAAAATTTTTTTTTTGAGACAGTCTCACTATGTCACCCTTGGTAGAGTGCCATGGCATCACAGCTCACAGCAACCTCAAACTCTTGGGCTTAAGTGATTCTCTTGCCTCAGCCTCCCAAGTTTCTGGGACTACAGGCATTCCCCACAACTTGTGGCTATTTTCTGTTGTAGTTGTCATTGTTATTTAGCTGGCCTGGGCCGGGTTCGAACCTGCCACTCTTGGTGTATGCGGCTGGTGCTGTAACCACTGTGCTAGAGGAGCCAAGCCTATACAGTGAAATTTTTAAAAATAACAGATAAAATCTTAAAAGGAGCAAGAGAGAAAAGGCCAATTCTCTCCTGCAAAGTGACCACCAGATTAACATCTGATTTCTCAATAGCAACAATGAAAGCCAAAAGACAAAGAAATATTATCTTTAACCAGTAATTCTTTAGTGAATAGCAAACTCATTCTCCCAAAATGAAGTGAAATACATTTTTTTTTGTTTGAGACAGAGTCTCAAGCTATTGCTCTGGATAGAGTGCTGTGGGCATCATTCCTCATAGCAACCTCCAACTCTTGGACTCAAGCCTCAGTTTTTTCTATTTTAGTAGAGATGGGGGTCTCACTTTTGCTCAGTCTGGTCTCAAACTCTTGAGCTCAAGCAATCCACCTGCCTTGGCCTTGTGAAATACTCCTTTTTTAAAACTGATGTTTATTCTCCTCCACTTTATTTCTATCTTGTGAGATACATTTTTAAACAAATGAAATATTTGATCATATATTAATTTTGTATTGTTATATCATAAATTACTAATATTAATAATTTAGTGGCTTATGACAACACACTTGGTCAAGTATGGTGGCTCATGCCTCTAAGCCTAGCACTTTGGGAGTCTGAGGCAGGAGTTTGAGGTTTTAATGAGCTATGATGACACCACTGCACTCTAGCTTGAGCAACAGAGTGAGACTGTCTCCAAAACAATGAAAAAAAAAGAAAAAAGAAAGGGTAGCGCCTGTGGCTCAAGGAGTAGGGCGCTGGCCCCATATACCTGGGGTGGCAGATTCAAACCCGGCCTGGGCCAAAACTGTAAAAAAAAAAAAAAAGAAAGAAAAAGAAAAATGAAACCCAACAAACAAAACCACGTTCATCAACTTACAGTTTCTGTGAGCCAAGAGTCTTGCTGGGTCCACTGCTCAGAGTCTTACCAGGTTGAAATCAAGATGTCAACTACGGAGAGGTTCAAATTAGATTCAAATCTCATTTGAAGCTTGGTGTCCTCTTCTAAGTTCACTGATGATTGACAGAATTCTGTTCCTTATGACTATAGAACTGAGGCCTTAGCTCCCAGAGGCCACCGCTGTTCCTGCCCTGTGACCCTCTCCACAGTGTGGCATTTTGATCCTTCAAGATAAACAGGAGAATCTCTCTGACTTCTGGAAAAATTTGAAACTTTTTTTTTTTTTTTGTAGAGACAGAGTTTCATTTTATCACCCTCGGTAGAGTGCCGTGGCATCACACAGCTCACAACAACCTCCAACTCCTGGGCTTAGGCAATTCTCTTGCCTCAGCCTCCCGAGTAGCTGGGACTACAGGCGCCCGCCACAACACCCGGCTATTTTTCTCTTTTGCAGTTTGGCCGAGGCCAGGTTTGAACCCGCCACCTTCGGTATATGGGGCCGGCGCCCTACTCGATGAGCCACAGGCGCCACCTGAAACTTTTTTTTAAATGAGTTAAACACCTTTATAAAAGTTTGAAACTTTTTATAGTTTTTGGCAGGGGCTGGGTTTGAACCCACTACCTCCAGCATATGGAGCCAATGCGCTACTCCTTTGAGACACAGGCACTGCCCCAAAGGTTTGAAACTTTTTTTTTTTTTTTTTTTTTGAGACAGAGCCTCAAGCTGTCACCCTGGATAGAATGCCATGGCATCACAGCTCACAGCAACCTCCAATTCCTGGGCTCTAGCGAGTCTCCTGCCTCCGCCTCCCAAGCAGCTGGGACTACAGGTGCCCACAACGCCCGGCCATTTTTTTGGTTGCAGCCATCATTGTTGTTTGGTGGGCCCGGGCTGGATTCGAACCCTCCAGCTCAGGTGTACGTGGCTGGCACCTTAGCCGGTTGAGCCACAGGCGCCAAGCCGGTTTGAAACTTGTTAAAGGACTCATCTCACTAGGTCAGTCTACCAAAATCATCCCCTTTGATTAACTCACAAGTTTAGAGACTTTAATTACATCAGAAAGCTCCCTTAGTCAGGTATATAATGTAATCACTGTACTGAAATTCCATCATGTTCCTGAGTCCTGCTCATACCGAAGGGGAGGGGATTTTATAGGGATATACACAAGGGATGGGAATCTTGGGGGCCATCTTGGAATTCTGTCTACCCAACTACCCACTAAAGTAACTTCTAAAGATATACTTACTTTAAGTAGAAGTAAAATAACACAGGATGGATCTGAGACACAAGAAAAAAGAGCAAACAATATTAAATATTAATATTAGGGTGGCAGCCATGGCTCAGTGAGTAGGGCACTGGCCCCATATACTGAGGGTGGCAGGTTTCAACCCAGCCTTGGCCAAACTGCAACAAAAAAATAGCTGGGTGTTGGGGAGGGCGCCTATAGTCCCAGCTACTTGGGAGGCTGAGACAAGAGAATCACCTAAGCTCAAGAGCTGGAAGTTGCTATAAGCTGTGACACCATGGCACTCTACCAAGGGTGACAAAGTGAGACTCTGTCTCAAAAAGAAAAAAAAAAAGAAGAAAGAAACGCCGTAAGGGCATGTACATGCAAAGATGGGGGCAATGAAGTTTTAGGCTATAACTCAAAGTAGGAATTTTAGGAGAGTGTATGGATTAGCATGTTTCAGCAATATTGCACAGGTTAGGCTTTGTGAACACCTGTTTTGTGGTCCCTGAGCTAGAAAGGAGGCTACTAAAATGTGTTTTGGGAAGTAAGCTAAGGCACCTACTACAACTCCAGCATAGTTTACCAGCAGGTATATCTCAGGATCTCTGTGCAAAAGCCACCAGGCAAAGCTCCAAATGGAGGCCATAGTGCTGAGGTCCACTTTGCCAAGCTTTTTGAAGCTGTCTGGATCTTGGCCAAGGCTCCCTGTCCCTGCTTCTGTCTCCAGCAGCTGAGGATCACATGGCCCCACACCAGGCCAGGTCCTGGGACACAACCTTCCTGATGCCTGCGAGAAGGCAGCTTAGGATAATCTGAGTGATGATAAGAGTGGAAGGCCAAGGGTGCTGAAGCAGATTCTCCTCTCTGCCCTTTCTCTGGGGCTATTGAGGGCTTAAGCACCCTAATGAAGTGAGAGTAGGAGGAGAACTCACCACTGTTGGCCTCAGTCATTACTACCATCTTTCCAGTCAGATCTGTGAAGCTGCACAGGTCCCAGGGATTAGACTTTTGTGAGAGCTGCACACACAGTTCAATTAAGAGGACCAGAATAATGAGGACAGAGCCAGGACCCCAGGCCAGGGTGCAAGCAGAGTCCACAGCAACAGAGACTGCCTGGGTCTGACACTGGGATGTGCTGTAGGAGGAAGCTGGGGGCTGGCTAAATCAAAGCAGAGGAGGCATGTGTGGAACCTAACACAAAGTTTGAAGCACTCACTCTTGGGCTTGTTCGACACACAATTTGAACTTGAGAGAGTTCCTCCATAAATGTGCCCTAGGCACCTGATTGTCCTAGCCACAAGGCAGAGATCAAGAAGGTTGGAACTTCCTTGAGGCCTGCATAGGCTCAAATCTGCCTCCAAAAGTAAAATTTAGATTTTCAGTCTAAGGTGAATCGACCAAGCTTCAGCAAGAAATCAAGTCTCTCATGTCTTGAATCACTCTGTGCTTAAGCAGGCACATCCCTTCCTCCTCTACTGAAAGTTTTCCCTATGGAGCCAAACCCACTTGCAGCGCTGATGTCTACTCCTTGGGGGAGGGGGGTTTTCCCAGAATGCCTCAGCGGGCCGCAGCCTTGGACCTATGCAGGGTCTCCCTGAGGCTATTGTCTGGAAGCAGTGTTCTATCTTCCTATATGCCTGCAGGACAACTGCTGTCCTTGGGGTTCAGAGAGAGAGTAGACATCCTTGGAAGAAAATGACAGCGACATCAGACCAATTCTAAATGCAACTCAGGTGTTTATTTCTGGCAGGCAAACAAAAGGAAGGGCCAGTTCCCACTGTCAGAGGCTCAGGTGTCAGAATTGGGTAGGGGCTTGCAAGGGAGTGACCATGCTTTAGGGACTGAGTTCTTCATTAGTTGTGACATGGTCGCCTGGGGCTTCAGGGGAGCTGTCTGGATGGGGTGTTGGTCAATGGGAGGAAAGGTGCCACCTTCTTTGTCTTCCTGCCGGGGCACAGCAGAACTGAGCAGCACCTGGGTGGCTGGGTTCCACATGCTTACACCAGGGGCCAGCTTCATGGCTTCTGGCAGCAACATGGGCTTCCACAGCACCTGGGATGTGGCTTCTAGGACCTTGGGTGTAGTTTGAGGCCATCTGTGAAGATCCTGGCCCTCCCTGTATGTGGGCTCCGGCCCCTGTGCCGACACAGGAGTCCGGCCAGCCCACAGGTCGCCCAGCATCTCAGCCTCGCCTTCCCAGCCAGTAGGCCACTTAGCACTGGGCCACAGCTTGGGGCTGGGGCTGTGAGCTACATCAAGGAGCGCAGGTCGCTTGGTAAGGAAGCGAAGCCCAGGACTGGGGAATGGTATTTTTGACCCAAAGGCTGGCGAAGGTAGGTGTAAGTTTAACTTGGAGGATTGGACTCTGGGGCCCGGGCCCAAGGCACGGAATGGAACACCAGACCGGAAAGGAAAGAACTCTGCCTGGAAAACGCTGACGCCAGGGATTGGGGATTGGGGTTCTGCAGGCGTCTGGGTCTTCTCACTACTACGCCGACGCCCACGGTAGGCTTCTAAGGGGCGCGCCTCGGAGTCTGGGACCAGAACCTCGGCCAGGGGACGCACCCACTGGCGCGGGAACCGTGCAGGGTCCAGGCGCGTGGCCGCCTTATGGACCCTGTAGGGAGGCACACTCAGTCGCACATCCAGGCGCAAGGGCTGCTGTGGCTGGAAGGATGCTGAGGGGCTGAGCCCGGTGGGGCTGCCCACAGCGGGGCCCAGCATGCCTGAGGCTGCACAGGGTACTCCCTCCGTCTTGAGCTCCAGCTGGTCCCCAGCCGCGTCCACCTGGGGCTGGCAATAGCAGAGGTTCTCCAACACCTGGGAGTCGAATGGCTGTACCCTCTTGGCCGAAGCCTGGGGGCCGGCTACCAGGGACAGCTCCAGAGGACGGGGACTGTCAGCAGACGCCATCTGAACCGACTGGAAGTTCTCTTGGAAGCTCTTGTTCAAGGACTCGGCGATGAGAGGGTCAGGTTCCTCTAAAGGACCTCTGGGTCCTGCCTCCTGAAACACATCTGGCATGAGAGGGATACCAGGGATGATTCTCACTTCCGGGGAAGGCTCCGAAGACTTCCTCTGTTCCTGGGAGCCTCTGCTCATCCGTGATCTTCTTAAAGGCATCTGGTCCAGGTTCCCAGGGCCCTGGAGAAATGCACCAGGGTAGTGAGATGTTGAGGAGACAAAGGTACAAAGGGCAGAGGAGTCCTAAGAGGCTCCTGAGGAGTTGGAAAATGTGGCAGGAATCATTGGTCCAGAGAAGGCTGGGAGCTGAGCTTACTTCGCCTTGTAAGTTCTCCTGCTGGCCCTCCAAGGTGGGTGCTCGCAGCACTGGCACTGAGCCTTGGGCCCAAGAGTCTGTAGTGCAGGGCGATGGCTCCTCATCCTCACCCCACGTGGGGTCCTCAGCCACTGCAGATTCTCCCTCATCATGGGCTAGGAAGCGCCACTCGGTAATCTGCAGCATGGCTTCCCGGGCCTGGCTGATGGTGAATGGAATGCACTGCAGAGGCAAAGGCAAGAAAGGGTCTCAGCCCAGCAAGTAGTCTCAGGAGGTAGAGATGAGCCTAAAGGACCCAGATCTAAGCCTACCTGTTGGGCCAGGTAGACTTGAAAGGCAGAGTCCAAGACCCGAGCCAGAAGATCAGCCAAGATGTCACCCACCACGTCCTCTCCTTCCTCAAGAGCCGTAAGTGCCATCCACTCTGACTCATTGAGTCTCCCAGGCACAATATCCACCTGTGGCACTGGTACTGTGGGTGGCCGTGCCTTTTCTGCCTTGGATCGGGTCACCCCACGGTCTCCTCGCATTTGCCTTTCCTGCCTCTTTGAGAACAGAACAGAGAAATGGGCTAAGAGGAAACTTTCCTAAGTTCTCTAACTTTTTTTTTTTTTTTGAGACAGAGTCTCACTATGTCGCCTTTGGTAGAGTGCCATGGTGTCACAGCTCACAGCAACCTCAAACTCTTGGGCTCAAGCGATCCTCTTGCCTCAGCCTCCTGAGTAGCTGCAACTACAGGTGCCGGCCACAACGCCTGGCTATATTTTTGGTTGCAGTTGTCATTGTTTAACAGGCCCAGCCGGGCTTGAACCTGCCAGCCCCAGAGTATGGGGCCAGTGCCCTAACCACTGAGCACTGGCACCAAGCCTAAGTTCTCTAGTAGGAAGGAAAAGGGAAAGGGACAATAGTTTACTAAGAGCTTACTAGTTAATAGATTTTTTTAGGTGTTTGACTTAATTTTCAAAACAGTCCACTAAGCCCATTTCACAGACAAAGAAATCTCCTCTCCTTTTTTTTTTTTTTTTGCCAGGGCCGAGTTTGAACCTGCCACCTCTGGTATATGGGGCTGGCGCCTTACTCCTTTGAGCCACAGGTGCCACCCAAGAATCTTATATTTAACTATCACTTGCTTGGGAGCACACAGTAAGCAAGGTCTAACTCCATGGCCCTTACTATTTGCACTAGTACAAAGTGTTTAAAATTCTAGAGCTGGGCGGCGCCTGTGCCTCAGTGGGTAAGGCGCTGGCGCCATATACTGAGGGTGGCAAGTTCGAACCCAGCCCTGGCCAAACTGCAACAAAAAAGTAGCCGGGCTTTGTGGCGAGCTACTTGTCCCAGCTACTTGGGAGGCTGAGGCAAGAGAATTGCCTAAGCCCAGGAGTTGGAGGTTGCTGTGAGTTGTGACGTCATGGCCCTCTACCAAAGGCAATAAAGTGAGACTGTCTCTAAAAAAATAAATAAAATAATAAAATAAAATTCTAGAGCAGTGGTTCTCAACTTTCCTAATGCTGTGGCCTTTTAATACAGTTCCTGTGGGTTGCAACCCACAAGTTGAGAACCACTGTTCTAGAGAGTTCAAAGGACTAGAGAAAGACAAGCCCATAAATGGGGTGCTGTGATTATTGGTGCTATTTAGAGTATCGTCTACATTTTTTTTTTTAAACCAACTATTCTTATCTCCGTTTTACAGTAATTTTCCCAGGGTCATGCTAGTAGTAAGCAGTGGAGTCAAAATTCATGCGTGGGTTTTTCTGACTCCAGAGCCTGATTCTATCTTGCCTCCCAAGCAAAACCATTTGCAACATATATGAAAAAGGATATATACTCTGAAATATATTTAAAAGCTCATATAAAATAAGAAAAATGGTTGGGCATGGTGGCATGAGCCTGCAGTCCTGGCTACTCAGAGAGCAGGTCACTTAAGCCCAGGAGTTTGAGTCCAGCCTGGGTAAGAGTGAAACCCCATCTCTTAAAAAAAAAAGCAGAAAAGAAGAAAAACCATTTAGGACCCCCAAAATAAGCAAAGGACATAACATTTCACCAAAGAGGATTTGTAGATGACTAATAAACACAGTATTTGGAAAGATGTCCAACTTTCAAAAATATCAAAAGATGCAAATTTAGGGCAGCGCGTGTAGCTCATGGAGTAGGGCGCCGGCCCCATATACTGAAGGTGGCGGGTTCAAACTCAGCCTTAGCCGAACTGCAAAACAGAAAAATAGCCAGGCGTTGTGGCGGGTGCCTGTAGTTCCAGCTACTCGGAAGGCTGAGGCAAGAGAATCACCTAAGCCCAGGAGTTGGAGGTTGCTGTGAGCTGTGTGATGCACAGCATTCTACTGAGGGCGATAGAGTGAGACTCTGTCTCTACAAAAAAAAAATGCAAATTTAATTGAGATGCTGATTTTTAGTTCATCAAATTAGAAACCGTTTTTCAAAATAAGAATATTCAAGACTGGCAAATGTTTGGTAAAGTGCACAGTGTGACATATGCTGATGGGAATGTTAACTGAAACTGACACTCAGCAGTAGGGATGAAGAGCATTAAAAAATGTTTTTACTCTCTCAATCCTGCAATTTCAGTTCTATACATGCAGCCAAAGGCATCTTCTGAAATTAAAATAAAAACATATTTCCAATATATTCACTGTGGTATTTTTTATAATAGTAGAATGCTGAAAACATGTCTAAGAAAAAAAGAATAGGCTGGGCACGGTGTCTACCCCCCTGTAATCCTAGCACTCTGGGAGGCTGAGGCAGAAGGATCACTTGGGCCCAGGAGTGTAAGGCTGCAGTGAGCTATGATCACTCCACTGTCCTTTATTCCGGAAATCAGGGTCGCGGACAAAGACATTTTGCACAAATCTGTTTTACTTTAAAATGTCTTGATTTTTCAACAATTTGCCTTTCAATTGCAGCCTCAGAGATGGTTTAATTCATTTCTCCTTCTGAATTTCTCGAAATAGATGATTTATCTATCATCACCTCTCCCCAAATGCCTGACCATTTCTGGGCTTTCCAATTAGACACCAAATGTAAGAGACCAAATAGACACCTCAATGTAAGAGAATTATTACATGCATTAGCTGTTTCCAAATTCACTTCTTGTTCTCGGGCTCTACACCGCCCATTGACACTTTCCTTTATGGCCTGGGTGAGACAAACCGTATGAGTCGGTGTGATGCAGGTGTACGTTTTCTGCCCAAATACCGACCCGGCTGCCTCAGTCACACAGTGGACGGAAGCAAGCGGGGGCTGCGGGCGGCGCGGAACTAGCCCACTGTTCCCAATCGACCTAAACACCCGTCCCTGGCTCTGGCGCACCCCCAACTGAGCTAACGCTCACCGAGCCTTCGTGAGCCATCGCCACCCAGTCGCGGTAGCAGCAACCCCCGCGTTTCAGCTGAGTCCAGGCCCAGGCAAAGCCAAACGGTCGCCTCGGCAACCACGCGGCACGCCAGGCCGCTCGCCCCGCCCACAGTTGCCTTGGCAACCGCGCGTAATGTTCCAGGCGTTCACCCCGCCCAACGGTCGTGCGTATGTGCGTCGTCTCTATGGTGGCGGCGGATTCGGAGGGACTAAAGAACCAGGAGTCAGGCAAGGGGATCTTGGGCTGTGGGTGTGACCTCTGACCCGGGTGGGGGCTTCGGGGAGCCGAGCCGAGAGAAAAAAGCCTCGATTCCATCACGTCTTCTTGGCTCGCGAGCTGGCGGGGTTACCAGGTGGTCCTGTGCCATCACCATTCCTCCTCTAGAATTCCCCCATCAACCCATGACTCAGCCCCGGGACTCCTCTCCTGCTGCAGAGGAGGCGAGATGTTGTGGGCCCTTTCATCCCATGTGACCCTCTCCCCAGCACCGTCCTCGAGGCACCCCATCCTGTTACCCAAACTCAGTGATCTCCGAAGTGCCTCACGATACCAATCCCTCAGGAATCTCCGCTGTTGTCTGTTTCCCGCCCGCCTGGTGATTCGAGTGTCCCTCCCAGGATGTTCCGTCGAGAGCGCTCCATTCCCCTTCGAGGCTCAACTGCCGCCCTATGCAACAACCTCAGCTTGCTGCAGCTACCGGCTCGCAACCTCACGCACTTTGGAGTGGTTCATGGACCAAGCGCCCAGCTTCTTAGCGCTGCCCCTGAGGGCGTGCCCTTGGCCCAACGCCAGCTCCACGCCAAGGAAGGCGCTGGAGTGACCCCCCCACTTATCACTCAGGTGAGAATGCAATTGGGAGTGGTGTTGCTGTACTCAGTCCTCTCCCCTGCCCTCTCTCTCCAAAACTCAAGGAACAGGCCTTCCCTAATCTCTGAAATTTCTGCTCTTTGACTCTTCATGTCCCCTGTTCTGATATTCTCCCTACACCAATCCATGTCTCTACAGGTCCACTGGTGTGTTCTCCCCTTCCGAGTACTGCTGGTACTCACCTCACACCGAGGAATACAGGTAAGAAGAGTGCCTTCCTGCTTTTACCACTCCCCTGCAGGGATTTCAGGCCCTTCCCCAATGGCCTCTAAATACTTCCAAACTTCTCACATACTTAGCCCACTCTCTTTTTCTATTTTTCATCTTAATTCCTTACATCTTTTCCAGTTCCCAAGTGCCACCTCCAATATCTGCCCCTTTACTAGCTGTGTGACCTTAGGCAATTAACTACTCAGAACCTCGGTGTCCTCCTCTGTAAGATGAGGATAAAAATAGTACCTACCTCCCAGAATTGTTTTGAGGATTAAATGGGCTAAAACTAACATAGATATGTGGAGTATTCAGTACAGAGCTCAGCAGAGGTCAGCTGGATTATGCCTCCATTCTTGCCCTCATCTTCCAGATGTATGAGTCTGATGGCTCTGTCATGGTCTACTGGCACGCTCTGGACTCTGGAGATGCTTCTCCAGGTACCTGCACAACAAGTCAGGTGGGGTAAGGAGTGTTTGCTGAGACTGGGGAAAATACTGTTCCTGATAATTTTCTCCTTTCATATTTAGTACAGGCTGTGTTTGCCCGAGGAATTGCTGCCAGTGGCCACTTCATCTGTGTGGGTGAGGGTACCAGGAACAGAGCATTGATGGGTGCTGGGGGTGTAAGGATGTGGGCTTTGCCTGGGAGGATATTGAGGACTTGAGGAAATTGTGGAGGGTTAGAGAGAAGGTGGGAGTGGAGTGTAATTTGAAAGGATTCCAGAAAGCCATGGAGGAGTTCAGAGGGGCAGGATGGGATAGGATGAGGGTAGTGAATGGAGAGGCAAGGCAGTGAGAGGTAGGTTTGTAACTAAGATTTCTGGGACAGGAGTAGTGCTGAGTGTGGTGACTAGAGACTCTGGGGAGTCAGGAGCCATCAGTGGGACACTGGTTCTGGCTGCAGGAACGTGGTCAGGCCGAGTACTGGTGTTTGACATCCCGGCCAAGGGTCCCAACATTGTACTGAGTGAGGAGCTGTATGGACACAAGACACCAGTCACAGACATTGCCACCGAGCCTTCCCAAGGACAGGTGAGTAGACTTCCCTTACCCATTCCAGTGAGCCTTGGAGCTTTCCCCGCTCTGGGAGGCTGGGGACCTGGGTTTGAGTCTTGGCTTTGCCACTGAGTAGCTGGATGACTTTGGGCAAATCTTCACTTCCCTAGTCTTCAGCAATCTTGGGTCCAGTGATAAGGCCAGAGATAATTTATTTATGTGGCATTTATAGTTCACTAAAACTTTTTCATATGGGTATGAATTGAGAAGTTGGAACAAATGGTTTCTAAGTTGCCTTCTAGTTCTATTATATATACCTTTCTTCTCTGGACTTGGACAAATCCTATTTACTCAGACCCAGCTCCAGTGCAATCTTTTCCAGGAAGCCCTCCCCCATTCCAGCTCTCACTGATCTCCCTTAGTTGAACCCTGAATTGCTCCTGCCCTCAAAGACAATTCTTGTCCTTCCAATTGGTTTGCAAACCTCTTGAGAACAGGGTATGTATTTCCTAATTCATATTCTCCACTATGCCTGGCACAGGGCTGGGCCCATGGGCTATACTGGCTGCATGGTGTTGAGTGTCAGGAGACCAAGAGTCTTGCCATGACTGACAGGCTCACTCACTGCAAGACCTCCACAAGGTCATGACACTGGCCTCAAGTTATCATCCAGTCAGTGAGGACAATTATACACCCCCTCTTAACACCTGATGTGTATAGGAGAGAGGGGTTGTAAGACCATAAACAAATGCAAGGCAAGCAGTTCATGTTTCCTGAAGGAACACTGGAAAGGTTGGTGGTAGGTTCAGCTGGTGGGCTTCACACAAATACTGCCTCTCTTCCTCTCCTGCTCTGTATATTGTACCACAGCAGAGGGGAAAGGGAAGGGTTGATCCTACCTCTCCCCTTCAGGATTGTGTGGTTGACATGGTGACAGCAGATGACTCAGGCTTGCTGTGTGTCTGGCGGTCAGGGCCAGAATTTACATTATTGACCCGCATTCCAGGATTTGGGTAAGTGAAGCAGAAGGGGGCAAAGACCTTCCTGAAGTAACTTCAGGATGGGGAGTAGAAGGGGTCTGGGGATAACAAAACTGGGTGTCACCTTTGCAGAGTCCCATGCACCTCTGTGCGGCTGTGGCAGGGGATCATAGCAGCAGGCTATGGGAATGGGCAAATTCATCTGTATGAAGCCACTACAGGGACTCTGCACGTCCAAATCAACGCCCATGCCCGCGCCATCTGTGCCCTGGACCTAGCTCCTGAGATGGGCAAGGTCAGTCTCCTCCTCCATCCCTACATGACCATTTTCCTGGTGCTGGGATGTTGAGAAAACACCACAGGCTTATCTTTGCTACTCAGTATAGCCCTCCTCCCCAGGGCACCTGGACTAAACATTCCATCCTATACCTGTCCCCTGTCAGGGCCTTCTAACTCCCATTCTCTCCTCCTTGCCTTTTTTAATAGTTACTCTCTGCAGCTGAGGACACTTTTGTGCACATTTGGAAGCTGAGCAGAAGCCCAGAGAGTGGCTACATTGAGGTCTGTGTCATGGGAGAGGTGGGATGGGGCCTGAACATGGGCCACTAGGCCCTGACCAGCCCTTTTCTCCTCCAGGTGGAACACTGTCATGGTGAGTGTGTATTTGACACCCAGGTGTGTGGTGCTCGTTTCTGTGATCCCTCAGGCAACTCCTTTGCTGTGACTGGCTATGACCTCGCTGAGATCTTGAGATACAGCACTGTGTGAAAGAAGAGCAGCCTTCCTTTCTCCCTGTAGTATTTATAAAGTACCCCCTCCACCCAGTCCTGGTCTGATTACTCAGTATCACAGTCGTACTTTAAAACTGGTAAACTAAGCTCCACAGGTAAGGTGGGGGAGAGATCAAAGAGAGATAATCTGTCCTCAAGAACCATCAAAGAGAGATAACCTGTCCTCAAGAACCCAGGAAAAGCTGCTGTTAAATAACTTTAATGGTTGATGTGGGAGTCATAATGGAGGTACATTCCCTCCCAGGGCTCTTCAGTGCCATCCTCAAAGCTGGTTAGTGCAGGGAGGTAGGGCAGAGTCGGTTCCAGTTTTCTCCCAGGAAGGGTTTAGGTGGTCCCAGTCAACCCCAGGAATGTGTCCCTCAGTAGCACGGCAACCACATCTTAAGAGGAGCTTCTACCCACCTCCCCAGCCTATCCCCAGTCCAGCACAGGAAGAGGAGGCCAAGCTGGCCAACTTGCTACAGACGGTGCCGTATCCAGAGCCCAATTGCACATAAATCATTTTCTCTTCTGGCAAGATCCTGTTGCCAGGACCTTTCTATCTCAAACTGGTGACTGGAGCCAGGTGCGGGCTAGGCCTTTGCTGCAGAAGCCTCTGGACCGTGGGGATTGCTGCACAGGGAGAGGGGCAACCAAGCGAGAAGCCCCAGGAGAATGGTCTGGGGACACAGCATCCAGGGAAAAGGTTCGGGGTCGCCCCCAAGACAGAGGATGGGTCCAGGCTGAGGCTGGGGCCACTGAGGCAGGCGAGCAGGGGTTAGGCAGGGCAGGCTGGTCTGCAAACATTGCTAGCCAGGGTGGGGTTGTCTCCATCCTTGATCCCTCCCGCTGAGCCAGGATGTCTGTCACTGCTGCGATGTCATCCAGTGGCTCAATAGCTGTGGCACCAGGAAGGGGTTGAGGGGAGGGGGCTAGTCAGAGCTCAGGCCCCAGAACTACCCAGCCCTGACTATCACCTGTCACTGTAATAGGAGGAAAGCAAAGCCCGAATTTCAGCTGAGATTGCATTATCTTGCAGAAGCAGTCCCTCACCTGAGTTCCCTGGGGCCGCAGGCTCTGATAAGACTGGAATACAGGGTACAGGTGGATGGGATGGAGAGCAGAAGTAGGTAAAGAAACCAAGAAAAAGGAGAAAAATAAAAGCGGTGCCAGGCAAGAGAGGGATCAGAGGAAGAGACAGGAATCCGCATGCAGAAAGGGAAACAGAAAAAAAATTAGGAAAGAAATCCATGAAATGAACCTGGCTCTTTGGGGTTTTGTTATGAACTTTGGTGGAGATGATTCTAATAAGAATTGGGGGGGAGAAAGGAACATAGCAGAACTAGGTGATACATGGTCCCTAAGATCTGCTTTAGCCCAAAGTATGCTTTCTCTCTGTTTCCAATACCTGGCTTCCCTTAAAGCGCTTCCCCCCCCACCCAAATCCTACTTCCCACCAGGTTCCTTAAGAACACTTTTTGCTTCACTCACCCATTTCATGGTACAAGGATCCCTGCTTGGCCAATGCTTGGGGTGGTTTCCGGGGAGCAGGAGTTTCAATTTTCATGATTTCATCACAGCACTGCTTCCACTGGCCTGGAGGAAGAGCACTGATTGGAAGAAAGTGTCGGCTGGCCTCTCTCTTGGTGTATTCCCTTCCAATCTTGAAATAGAGGTCTTCGGTAAAAATAACAAACCCCAGTCTCTCTCAAAGGTTCATCCCAGGCCCCTTCTCTCTTACTCATGTCAAAGAAAAGCTGCCACAGAGCCTCCATCCAGCTTTGCAGGTCTTCCCGACTCTGTGTCTGAAGGATGTGTGTCACCTCATCATCCCCATACCGGTTACTGACACTTAGGGTAAAGGGTTGTCCTGGGACTTTGTCCAGTTCCCCGGCCCGGACTCGAGTGTCCTGCAGGAAAAAGAAAAGGTCTTCCACTTCCACCTTGGTCATTAGAAGTTGGCAGTGACACCAAGCAGCTCTGATCACCCCTGCCTTGGAAGGAAGGGCTTGTGGGGTCTTCGCTGAGCCCTCTCATTTGCCTCCTCCTGATTCTGGAGTGGGAAGGAAGGGCATAAAAGGGAGGGGATGAGATTGACAGTCCTGAGTCAGGGAAGGAGGAGCAGACTGAGACAAGAAAAGAGGGATTGAGCAAGGCAGTAAGACATAGAGGTGGGCAAGAGTGCTGATGACAAAGATGTCTAGAACCTCAAAAAAGTAGTCAGGAAAGCAAAAAAGGGCAATTGAACCTGTGTCAGGAGAGAAAAAAAAGGAAGTGGTAAAATAGATCGAAATTGGAATCTGAGGGGAAAGGAGGATGAAAAGTCCTAAACTGGTGTTAGAACCCTCTCTGGCACTTGGCAGGAACTGAGCATGGTGCATGAATGGGATGATCCTTTTCAGTGATACTATTGGCAAATACGGTCCAGTGCCCCTGGCCCTGAAGCTGCTGTTAAGAGCAAAAGTCAGCTTCCATCTCTCTGAGGCCTGCACCCACCCTCCTAGGACCTGAAGGAGAGACTCCCAGGCCCAAGCCTCATCACCAAGGGCCCCATCACCTTGTTGATGGCAATAGTGAACAGCGGCTCTTCCCCAGTGTCTGCATCCTCACATTGGTGGTAGCAGCAGAGGTTTGTGCCTTTCAGTACTCCATGTACTCGTGCCCAGTTCTGCATCTCCCCAGCTTGCTGCATAAATGACTCAATGTTTCCTGGGGGAGTCATACCCCCAACACCCATCTTAGCCACCCCCACCGAGAACTTGCTCTCTTTGCCCACCCTCCTGCCCATTGCTCCCCTTGTCTTAAACATAACCCCCTTCCTCCATCCAGGTCTTGAATTTTCAATCGTTCTATTCTTAGGTGATCTAGCTGTCCTCTGCTTTTTCCCTGTTCCCTTCTACTCCTCAGGGCCCCCTCACCTGCACCCTGAGGGCACCACTTGCAGTGGGCTGAGTCATGCAGAGAGGCTGAGCCGCCAGGCGGCAACACACGCTACCATAAAGGGGCAGCCAGGCAGGGTTCTCCTCTAGGGGAGGAGAAAGTGCAGGGTGAGAGGGTGGAGAATGAGAAGGATATTGTCCCACAGCCCTCTTCTCACCATTACTCACCCACACATGCACATACTCACCATGACTGGCAAGGGTGAGGTCGTGTGTGCGGAACCCATCTTGCACTGCTGCCAGGGTGAGTGTGGTGTGAGCCAAGAGGTGGTAACGAGGACCACTAAAGGAGAAACAGGAGGGCCATCAGCTGAATGGGGAGCATGTTAGGCAGCAGGAATTGTAAGGGCTGAGCAGGTCTGCTTTCATTATTCAGTCTGCCCCACAGAAATCCAGCTTGCCTTCCCAACAGGAGTTAAGAACAAGCATTTACTGAGCTCCTGCTAAGTTCCAGGCTCTGTGCTTTATATGTTATCCCGCTGTATTCCCACAACAGCCTGGTGAGATTGGCTTTCTTTTTAAAATTATTATTTTTTTATTTTTAGAAAAGACACTTGATAAAGCAGTGGCATTCTTTTTTTTTTTTTTTTTTTTTTTTTGTAGAGACAGAGTCTCACTTTATTGCCCTTGGCAATAAAGACACCTTGTAGAATTACTGGGACTCTTAAGGAGCAGTTTGAGAACCACTGGGGTAAGGACTGAATATTGACTTTGGAAAAAGGCATGGGTTCCAATAGAGTGCCGTGGTGTCACACAGCTCACAGCAACCTCCAACTCCTGGGCTTAGGTGATTCTTTTGCCTCAGCCTCCCAAATAGCTGGGACTACAGGCGCCCACCACAATGCCCAGCTATTTTGTTGTTGTTGTTGCAGTTCAGCCAGGTCTGGGTTTAAACCTGCCATCCTCGGTATAGGGGGCCGGTGCCCTACTCACTGAGCCACCGGTGCCGCCCAGCAGTGGCATTCTTTAGATGAGGCAACTTGGAGCTGGTGGATTCGAACCTAGCCTGGGCCTGCTGAACAACAATGACAACTACAACAACAACAAACAGCCAGGCATTGTAGCAGGTGCCCGTACTCCCAGTTTATTCAGGAGGCTGAGGCAAGAGAATTGCTTAAGCCCAAGAGTTTGAGTTTACTGTGACTGTGACAGCATGGCACTCTACTGACAGCAAAATAGTAAGACTCTGTCTCAAAAAAACTCCAAAAAAACCTTGCTCATAATTTATAGCCATTAAGCTAGAATTTGAACCCATGCCTGTGTCCAAAGTCAATATTCAGTCCTTACCCCAGTGGTTCTCAAACTGCTCCTTAAGAGTCCCAGTAATTCTACAAGGTGTCTCCAGCTATCTATCGGCACCAGGGGGCCCAGACTACTCTGTTCCAAGTAAGAAACTGTGTTCTATCCATATAATATATATTTGCTGCTGCTGAAAAGTTATGATCCCAAAGCCTAACTCTCCTTGCCTTCCACTGGTCTGGACTGGTTTGGAGTATAGGCCAAGTGCCTCCCAGATAGGTGGCCACTGCTCATATCTGCACATCCTGGCAGCAGTGCAAAATGGGTTCTTCATGCTCAACACAGTTCAAAGATCACCTGTGGGCAGGGTACAGCCAGCTGAGGGCAGTGGGGGAGGGCAAGGCCTTACCCCACAGCTGGGGTGGGGAGCAAGATGGGGCTGATTCCTGAACCCCCTGCACTGTCCAGCGATGCTCTGACACGCCTCCCTGAGGAACGGCCCAGGGAGCTGCTGAGTTTGGTGGCAAGCCTCTTAGGGGTGCCAGCCAGGGCACCCTCCTCTTCCACACAGGCCCCATATAGCTCCAACCGTAGTTCAAAGTCTGGCCCCACCTCAGTGCTAATGGAAGAAAGAAGAGTACAGTGGTCATGGGGAAGTCTGCAGAGGCACTGAGGGTGGGGAATGTGGGTGTTACAAGTATAGGACAGCTCCATAGAGAAGGGCAGGCATCCATCTCCCCTCCTCTCTCTCCTCTTCGCCAATAGAATAGGCATGAGGCACTCACAAGAGCACATTGTTCTGAAAGGAGATGTCCGTTAGTGTCCTGTCCACCAGGATCATCTCCGTATCCTGAATGCATTCCCCTAGCTGCAGCAGCAGGAACACAGCCCAGCGATGCAAGTCTGAGGACAAAGAACAAAATTGATAAAAATGTGCTCCACAAGAGCCTCCTACCTCAAGGCCATGTCTCTGAATTTGTCTCAGGGTGTGTGGAACTCACCACCTTTGTTCTTGAAATATTCTGTGTCCTTCCACATGAGTGGAATCCGGAGGTCTAAGAGGCAGAAGGGCAGGAATAAATGTTAAGATGGGGCAGGAGGTTGTGTGGTAGGGCCAGGGGTGCCAGCACCTGGCTGTGCTTACCGGAGATGCAGATGCGGCCTCGGCAGGGAGAGCGCTCAGCAAGTGGGCTGCTGTCAGAAGGCCTGTAGATAAGGCACAATGTCCTGGCCTGGCCTTACAATACTATTCCCCTTTGCTCTGATTTCCAAGGACTCTAGGATCCTCTTGGTCCCAGGGTATCAGTCCCCAGGTTCCCAGGCTGACAGCAAGGCTGAGGGACTGTGAGTGAGAATCGTCCATTGCACCCAGTAGTTTGCCAGGCTTTATTTAGCCTCACAATAAGCTCCCCTGTAAGCTCAGGGCTGCTGCCCTCCAAGAACCCACCCTGACTACCTCTTCAGACCCCTACAAGAGACAAATGGGGCTTTGGGACAGGTCCCTGCAGAGAGGCTATCAGGGGATCTTCTCTATTAAACCCTGGGCTTAGAGGGGTTTGCAGCCTTTCCTTTTTAACAATAGGGAGGCTGCTTATTTCTACTATGTCATCAACTCCTTGATATAAGAGGGTACTGGGTCAATCAGAAAATAATTTGTGTTTAATGAAAGGAACAAAACATGAGAAGGTAGCGAGGCACAGCACTCTGGGAGGCCAACATGGGTGGATTACTTGAGCTCAGGAGTTCGAAACTGGCCTGAGCAAGAGACCCTGTCTCTACTAAAAATAGAAAAACTAGCTGGGCGTTATGGTGTGGACCTGTAATCCCAGCTACTCAGGAGGCTAAGGCAAGAGGATCTCTTGAGCCTGGGAGTCTGTGAGCTATCATGCCACAACACTCTATCCAGGGCACAGAGTGAGACTCTGTCTCAAAAAAAAAAAAAAAAAAAAAAAATCCAAAGGGAACATTTGTATTCCACTTGCCACAGACCACTCTCCTTTCCCTGTAGCTTTGACCTCTTCATTTTCCCCCGGCCAGATGTGCTGTACCCTGCCAGTGCCCCAAGTTCTGTAGTCCCCTACTGAAAGGCCCCAGACACACACACTTCCCCACCTCCCCACCCATCATCAGGACTCTCACCAAGCATGTCTCTCTCTCCTAACGTGACAGTTTATTTGTACTTATTCGTAATGCCACTAATGTAATTATTGACTTAGTATGCCCTTAAGCTAAATGATGTGGCACTAATAGCAACGTGTTTAGTTGCCAGGGACTTGGGGTAAACCTGAAATCATACTGCCTAGGCTGTGTGGGGACTGAGGCAGGGCAGAGCCTGTCAATGGCCATCTCTCAGGAGGCAGCACACTCACAGGCAAGGCTTCCCCCTTGCCTGCCTGCCCTTCCTCTAACTGTACAGTGGGTTTCCTGCCTTCTCTTGGTGGCTTCATGGGTGAGCTCCTGGAAGCATTGCCTTGTATTAGCATTCATGGCTGAGATGGGCACCATGCCAGTGAAGGGCTAGGACTATCTCCCCATCAGCCACAATGGGGCAAGCAGACCACTGCCAGAGACACATGTAGAAGCCAGTTCTCCAAGTGACCAATTTACCAAAAATGGCCAATCTTCAAATGATCAATTTGCCAAATTCTCCAACACTTTAGTCTTACCACAGCACCACAGCATCACCTCAACTATCTCACCATAGATGTATCTAATCAACAGTCTAATGTCAGTGTACTTGTGTTTTACATCTAGAAGCTGAGCCCTTTAGGATGCATGATCTAACTTAAGTGGGTTAGGCTTCCCTTTAAATGGTTCTTTATTATTTCTTTTCCCAATCCCTTTCTCTCATGGTGAACCCCAGATATAACAAACTATTGTTAGTTTGTGGTAAACTGACCATTTGGTGAACTGGCATTGAGAAAATTTAGTTTCCTAAAAGCTGAACAGATGGACTCTGGATCACAGGCAGGGCTTAGCAAATTAGTGTTTTTGTATTACCTACTACCCCTCAGGCTGCCAGAATTTCACACTGGCTTTCCTGAATCACTAGTGCACCTCTGGCAACACGTTGAGGTGGTAAAACACCAGTGTCTCCTCCAGGCCCTGGACAAGGCTTCACCGGGACATCCTCTTCAGGGTGGTCTACATTCCATATATGCACAGGCTACACCACCACCACCCACAGGGGCTCCTGGTCCCATTGAGGTCATGACTTCCCCCTTGCTCACCGCCGGCCTGTCTTCCCCAGCACCTGTGCCTCTTTGCGCCGCTGCAGTTCGCCCATGTAGCTGAGGATGCGGCTATTGCACACTAGCAGGCTCTTGGTGGCTTCCAGAGCCTGTTCTCGCTGGGAACAGGCTGCTAACAGCTTACAGGCCCCTTCCCTCATCCGGATCTCATGGTCTAGCTTCCTCTGCAACTCTGTGTCCTAGCCAGGATCAGAAAGGGTGAGGAGGAAATGTCAGTCAGGGGACAGGCTGAAGCAACCCCCATACCCCACCAGGCCCCAGATGAGCTGTGGCCTGGGAGAAATTGATGAGAAACTAATATTTTAGGCAATTTAAGAGCAAGCATAGGGTCTCAACCTCAATTGCCTAAGAATAACCAGAGAAACTTTGTTGTTGAGAGCCAAGGTGCATGCCTATAGTTCCAGCCTCTTTTGAGCACAGTTTGGAAAAATCTATGAAAACCACAAAGTCACATATCCTTTGTTCCAGCTTCCATATCTAGGAGTTTATCCTACACATATAGTTTACACATGTAACCGGGCAAAGCTAGATGCACAAAAATACTCCTAACAGCATGTTTTAAACACTAAAATTAGAAGTCCTTCAATAAGGCAATAAGTTTCAGCAAGTCTATACCATGTAACATTGCAGACATTAAAGAATGAGGTAGATGTGTGCAAATATGAAACAATCTCCAAAATAAATGATGTAAGAAAAGAAAGCAGAATAAACTACCATTTGTGCATGATATATACAGAGATATGTATGTATATGTATAAAATAGCAGTGGGTTGTGGACGCAGCAGCCAGGAATGGAAAACAGATTTATAATACTTTACATGTATGTACCCTTCTATACTATTAGAAATCAAGTTACCTTTAAAAAATATTATATCTTAGGAGTTAAAAAGAATTACCAGGCCCCACCTAAGACTTTCAGAATAAGACTCTCTAAGAGTGGGGCATGTGCATATTTGGAAAACTTCCCAGGGTATTCTGAGGCAAGTGCCTCTAGGGCTAAGAACCATGAACTAGAGGGAATGGACAACAGGAAAAAGCAGTCCAAGGTTATCCCCTGGACTTAAGTGATAGGGGGACATGTAATTGGCAAGGGATCAGTGGAGAAGGAGCATATCACCTACATGGTTCACCCATGCTGCACAGAACCCCATATATATCTCAAATTAGGGGATCCAACACCACCTGGCCCTCTGAGTTTAGGAGGTGAGATCAGAGACAAGGATGGGGATGAGAAGGGAGAAGCAAGGTGGTCCAAGAGGGAGGGGCTGCAGGCTGGGCATAAGGACCAGATGGGAAGCACTGTGAGAGGCACCAGGATTCTCAGGAACATTCTCTCTGAAAGGAGCAATTTATTCAACCTTCTTTCCTAAGTGTTGGGTTTGTCATCTGTAAAATGGGAATGTTAATAGCTCCCATCATTTCAGGGCCCTCACATCCTAGGGTTGTGAGGATTCAGTGAGACAGGGACATAAAGCTCTTAGCACACACCTATCTTGTGGTATACATGAAAGGTGAGGATACTTTTTTAATGATGCTACTTTGGCAACAGTAGTATTCTCCCAGTCAACACTGGAGCATCACTGTGCTGTCTAAGGCTCTACATTTAAAATCCAACTAGGAGGTGAGAGATGCACGCATTAATGGCTGCTCCATAAGTGCCATGTCATGGCGTAATCATGTTCACAATTTGCTTCTGGCTGAGGTGATTGGGAGAGGAGATGGAAAACTAACTCAGTCACAGCACACAGATCCATTCAGGAAAAAAGGTAAGTTGAGCCTCTCACTTAGAGGAGGGGAATGAATGACCACTCCGAACTGTCTTTTTCCTCATACTAGCTCTCCTCTAAACCCTGTGCCCTTGCTTCTGTCCTTAGTGGCTCCAACCTTCAAGTCTCTAGCTGGAACACATCAAACTCCCTCTTCCAAAAACCTTGTCCAACCTGCCTACAGATTCTCCCTTCACTATTTCCTGGACACAAGGGTAGGCCTGATTTTTATCACCTTCACTTCAGTACCATCTACCTGTTTCCCTTTCCAAATAGGCCAACCCATTCTCAAAGCCCCCTTTATCAGGAAGGCCTCCCAGACTACACAGGTCCTCCTACACTAGTTTTGTCTGTCTGCACCAGGGTCCTATCTCTGCTAAGCTTCTCTTCTTGCCAACGCCTCTCTCACCCCGCCCCCCACCGTCTGCACCCAGCTGCCACCACAAACAACCCCTCTACTTGCCAACCCCTCACCCTAGTCTGCACCCAGCTTCCACCACAAACAAACCAAACAGGTAAGAACTGGGGAAAAGTGGGACACAGAGCATCCTCAAGCCCCCTCCTGGCTGGCCTTGTTCCAGTCCCAGCACTCACGGATCCTTCCCTAGCCCTGTCCATTGCGCGTGTAGCAGCGACGCAGGGCAGCAGTTCGCGATCCGGGAGCTGCACTGGCCGTGGGACCAGAGCGCCAGCTTAGCGGCACCGCCTCCTCCCGCAGCGCTCAGGGTGCTGGTGACATCAGCTCCCAATTGCCGCGAGAGCTACTGAGGGGCGCTGGGGCACAGGCGGTCCCTCCAGCCACTTGGCCGGCAACAGGCAGTAGAAGCATGGAGACCCCCTCACGACAATATGGGATCTTCCCAGCATCCACATCGCCCTGGAAGGGGCTCTGGGCCTCCAGGCTTTTGCACTGTGTTCCAGCTCCAGAAGGCCCCACCCATGTAGCGTTTGCCCTCCAAGGTGACCTCCTGCCTGGGAGTACGGGGGTGGGGGGTGATGGGGGGAGTGGATAGTGTATAAAGGGGAAAACTGGGACCCTAGAGAGGTCGCTAGGCTCAGCCTGGACAAGTGGGACCTCCCCCTCCAGCCCCAAATCTACTTTCCCATAGCCTAGAGCACCATAGAAAACTGGCTCCCACCTTTTCCTGCACAGGATCTCAGGAATCCTGGCTCAAACTCAAGATCCTAGTGCCTTACCCATCTCCCCACCCCAGAGATAGTTCCTTGTTGCCCCTCCTCACTCACACACACCTTCTCCCCAAGCAGGAAGTATTAACTACCACCACCACCCCCAAAACACGCACACACACACACACACACACTCCTGGGAAAGAGCCCAGATTTGGATGTCAGCAGACCTGGGTCAGATCCCAAGGGACTGAAGGAGGCTGAGTCATGGGCAGAAGCTCCAGCACACATTAGGCCCTCTGTGGACATGCCTTACACACTCCCACTCTTCTGTCCCTGACTTCCTGTTTTGCTTCTCATCACCTTCTGTTCCCTTCAGAACCTCCAGGGCTAAGTTCAAATGCTGGTTTAGGGACTTGACAAGCTGTGAGAATTTAACCTTTGGAGCCTCGGTTTGTAAACTGGGAAATATTCTATCTTCATAGCACTGTTTGAGAATTAAATGGGAAAGTCTGAACCCTACCTGGGCCTAGCACAAATTGACACTTTTTTTTCTTTTTTGGGTGGGGGAAGGAAGGACAGGGTCTGCCTCGGTCAGCTGGGCTAGGTGTACAATGGTATCATCATAGCTCACTGCAAATCTCAAACTCCTGAGTTCAAGCAATCCTCCTGTCTCAGCCTCCCAAGTAGCTGGTACTACAGGTGTCCACCTCTATGCTTGGCTAATGTTTTCTGGTTTTTGTTGTTATTGTTTGTTTGTTTGAGATGGACTTTTACTATGTCACCCTTGCTAGAGTGTAGTGGCATCACAGCTCACAGCAACGTCAAACTCTTGGACTTAAGCTATTCTCTTGCCTCAGCCTCCTGAGTAGCTGGGACTACAGGCACCTGCCACAATCCCTGGCTTTTTGTTGGAGTTGTCATTGTTGTTTAACAGGCCTAAGCCAGGTTATGCCAGCCCCGGTGTATGTGGCTGGTACCCTAATTGCTGAGCTATGAGCACTGAGCCATTTTTCTGGGTTTTTTTGTTGTTGTTGTTGTTGTTTTTGCAGTTTTTGGCCGTGTCTGAGTTTTAACTCGCCACCTCCGGCATATGGGGTCAGCACCCTACTCCTTTGAGCCACAGGCACCACCCATTTTTCTGTTTGTTTGTTTTTTTTTAAATAGAGATGGGGTCTTGCTCTTGCTCAGGCTGGTCTTGAACTCGTGGCCTCAAGCAATACTCCAGCCTCAGCCTCCTCAGAGTGCTAGGGTTATAGGCATGAGCCACTGTGCCCAGCCACATATTTAAAAATCAATTTTCTCTCACTTTTACCTCCCCTTTATTTACAGCTTAAGGTGCTTCCCCCTAAAAGTCCTCTTGGATGTATTCTCCCATGATTACCTCCTTTGCCAATCACTGAAACATCAATAGGTTTTTCTTTTGAGGAACTGATGAACTCGGTAGTGAATAAACACAGGACCCTCGACCAGGGCTATAGAAGAGGCAACCAAAGTGAAAACTAAGCCCCTCCTCTGCCCAAGAATGTGGGCAGGCTACCAACGGAAAAATATTACATTGGTTTAGAGAACAGGATGCAGCATTTAAACATTTACATACCTAGACCCACTCTGCCCAATAAAACTTGAGAAGATGGAAATGTTCAGTAGCCATCCAGCACTTGAGATACAACTAGAGCAACTAGGAACTAAATGTTTTATTTTAATTAACTAAAGTTAAGATTTAAATAGCCATATGTAAGCAGTAACATGGATAGTGGCAAATAGGTTTAATCTCACATGCAAACACAGGAGAATTAGGTTGTGTCAGAGTCCCAACATGTTCACTGAACACCTTTCTGCAAATAAGAAATGGCGACCCTCTCCAGGCAAGCAAATTAGACAAAGGTGCCCCTCCTGATGCAGATGAAACCACACCAGGACTCCTGCCTCTGGCTGGTGCCTGGATGAAGGACACAACCTGCACAGTGTTGAGAAAGATTCTTAGGGCTCATCTGGGCCCATTTGAAAAGAGTGCCATGATTAACTAGTAATGTCTGCTAAGATTCAGGAAGTGGGGTGGGGCTTGAGGGGGCAGCACAGGTGCAATAAACTGCCATTCCTGACCTAAACTCTAGTCCTGCCTCCCAATTCTTTCAAAAGGAATACCCTGCCTGGTGCAGTGAGTCACTTCTACATCTTCCTCCATCTTCCACATCTCAGTAAAGGGCCACACTGCCTGGTTGCTCAGCCACACACCTAGGAATCATCTTGAAGTTCTCTCTTTGCCTTCCCCCTCACATCTAATCCATCCACAAGCCCCATGGTTTAAAATCCACTAACTTCTCACCATCTCTACCACAAGCATTTTAATTCACTTCACCAGGTTTACTTACCTATCCTGTAACAACTCCCACCTGGTGATCTTCTGCTACCTCTCTTGCCATCCCATTCTCCACTCCCCACTCAGGCTACTCACCATAGAAGCCATCATTTAAAAACATCAGATGAGTCATTCTCCTGCTTAAATCCTTTCCATGGCTCAATATCACACTTAAAGTAAAATCCTAGTGCCTTATCATGGCCTTAAAGGTCCTGTATGATCTTGCCCTTGCCCCTCAGCTCTACCCCAACTACTACATTCCAACCACACTGGCTCTCTTACTTCCCACAAATGTATCACCCTTATCCCCATCTAAGGACCTTTGCCCTTGCTATGCCCTCTGTGTAGAAAGCCCTTCCTCCAATCTCCATATTTGAAGTCTATCTTTAGATCCTTCTGGTCTCAGCTCAAACAGCCCCTCACAGAGTTGCCCCTCCCATCTCCATATCTAATGCTGCCTTCCCTGCCTGATTTTGATTACATCCCCACTTCCATCATAATTTCACTATGCGGTATTTATGTGTTTGCATGTTTATTGTGTGTTCTTTCACTACAATATACCTTTTCTGTCTTGTTCACTGAGGTATCCCATGTTCTAGAAAGGAGCTTAGCACATAAAACATGTTCAATAAATGTGTTTAAGAATAAATAAATGACTAAAAACTCCCTGCCATCTCTAGGGCCAGCAGAATCCTTATTCCTAGCCCAGTCTTCTTGAAGCTATATTCTTCCTGCAAAGTTCTCTTACATTGAACTCCTCTCTTTGACCCATTCCTAAAAAGAGCCCTTGTGCCCAGAACAGATATCCACATCCACCCACAGAAGTTCCAGAAATAGATGTGAAGACCCTGCTGCCAACATAAGCCTTTGATCAGCAGAACTACACCTGGGTCCACACACAGCACCCAATACAAGGTACACAAAACCACCTCTCCCTCTACCCACACAACTCTCCCCACCCTCTGCCCCAGCAGGGATGGGCAAGGAAAGGTCAGGGGCTAGGATGCAAGCAGAGGAGGTATGTACTCCAGGGGTGGGGGCATTACCTCCAGGCTGAGAGCCATCTGCCGAATGTAGAGCATATTCAGGTCCTCCAGGATGTGCAATCTGTCCTGCATCTCTGTGCCCCCCCCCAGTGCCCTTTCCCTTATTGGAGGGGGCAGATAGTCTCACAATTCTCCTCCCACTGTTCCCTCAGTCTTGAAAGAAGTGACCAGAGTTTGGACAGAGGCTGCCCGGTCCACTCCTGTTACTCTTACTCCTGTTACTCTTGCTGCTGTGAAATTTTCCTCGCCTACTGCTGTCCAAGGCCCCCCAGGGAAGCCAGGCAAGGGAGGAAAGGAAAGTAAGGTGAAGATGAGTGGGGTCCCAGGAGACAAGGCCAGCTGCAGAGAGGGCTCTGGGCACACAGTGTCCTGTCTTGCTTTGGTGGCAGCTGTTCTCCCAGCTGTGGAAGAAAAAGGCCCTTTCATTCCGACTCTGGCCCCTCCCCAACCCCCGCCCACATCCCGAGTCCCGCTAACAGAGAATCTGTGTGCCGAGAGGGCAGTGAGGGGCAGGCACAGCTGGAAGGGGGCAGGGAAAGGACACCTCATGCAGGTTCTGCAGAATCGTGGAGTTTGTGAAGAGGTTGGAGCTTTTGGAAAGGGGTTCAAGCTTAGTTTGAGAAAGTTAGAAAAAGCAAGAGAGGTGAGAGGATTAGGGAGAGTGAGCCCAAGCAGTGGGACAAAGGGGTGAGTTGGTAATGAGGCCCAGCCTCTCGGGCCACCCCTCCAACTCGGGGCGCCCATCCAGCCCGCTCCACCCCGGGCTCCCAATTACCTCGCTTTTCCAGCAGAAGGGAGGAGGGGAGGGAGGAAAGCACGGGTGTGCCTGTCTGCTGCTGCCCCCGCTCCCCTCTGCAGGCCCCTTCCCTTCCAGACAGGAAACCAGCCCCGATTCCCAGCCAGCTGCAGCTTTGCCCCCCTCCACCCCAGGCCCACGGAGTCACACTCCGCACGGCGGCTGCTGGACTCCACGGCTCCGCCCTGGCTCCTCAGCGATGGCCCCCAAAGGCCCCGCGGATCGCAGGGGCGGTGCCATCTCACAAGCCCCTCCTCTGTCCCCCAGCCTCGCTGGCCCCAAGCGGGCTCCTCAGGCAAAGTTGCTTAAGGGTGGGGTACCCGACAAATGAACTCTCCCCCAGGCCACTAGCTTCTGAGTCAGAGAAGGCCTGGGACACTGGGACAAGAGTGTGAAAGGGCCTTTGTTCTGGGCAAGCTGGAGGGAAAGGGCAGAAGCCAGGCTTGGAATCCCAGCCCAAGGGGAGAGGGGGAAGGAGGAAGGCCCACCTCGCTTAACCCTTACCAGGCCCCAGATGGAAGGAGAGTTTGGAATTGTTCTTGGGCAAGTGTAAAGCTGACCTTGGGGATAAGAGAGTCTTGGGGTATCTACTCGCCCTCTCAGTTCCAGCTCAGCACACACCTCCCGCCCCACACGAGCCTCTTTTAGGCAGTTAGGGTAGAACTCAGACCTGTGGACGGATGCACTGAGGAGGAAACTCTGAGCCCAGAGGTTAGACTCCTGTTAAGCCCTTGGAAAAGAAGCGGAGAATTTGGGTGTGGAAAATAACCCCAAAGAGTTAAAAGGTAGCTCTCCACTCCCCTAGCCCTTCAGGGACGCAGGGGCTGTTGAAAAAGGCTTCCTCCAAGCAGGTAGACCTGGCCCAGAAATGCAGACTGGTGACCGTGCCTGGCCCAGACGGTGGAGACAGGTTGCGGGATGGGGCTGGCGACTGAAGTCCCCGCGGGCGCCCAGGCCAAGAGTCCGAGTGTAGCTGCCGGCCTAGCAGCCCTTGGCCCGAGGACGCCCGGGAGGGGGCTCAAGCACTATGTGGGGACCCTCAAATTGAGGCCAACCCGGAGTTTTTGCAGACGCCAATCATCCCAACCAAAACCAGGGAATGTGTAGGGCAGCACAGATCCTATGAGTGTGCAGACAGTCCGCACCTTACTTTTTCAGTCAACAGCTGGGGAGGGTTGGTACTCAGACCGCTGCGTCTCCGCCCCCCGGTGCGAGAGCCGACGCCGAGGCGGCCGAGGCTGCGGGAGAGAGCAGAGGGGAGGCAGGGGCGCGCGTCGCTCACCTCTGGCGGGTCGCTGAAGACGCTGAGTCGGAAGCGGCCGCGTTTGAACTCCATCTCCAGGGCGGAGCCCCTGGCCACGGTGACACGGCTCCGGTGGTTTCGGGAGAACATACTGGCAGCTCTGCGCCTTTGCCTGTCCTGTGCACTCCCCACGCCGCCTGGCCCTGCCAGCTCTCGTTTGCTTCTGTCCCTCGACGCCCGCCCGCCAGTCTGGCCGGGAATCTCCCGCTGCCTAGTTCCCAAACTCCGCCCCCGGAGACGACACCTGGGCCGGGCAGGGCGCGGTACCCTTCTCTTCCACCCCCGCCACAGGCCCAGCACGTCCGGCCAGTCCTAGGGCGCCAAGCAAACCTCGCCCGACAGCCCCAGCGCCGGGGGACCCTATACCTCAGTGACAGCGCGGGGGCGCGTCTCCCCTTCCGGCTCTGGTCGCGAGCGCCTCACCTGGGCAGGGGCGGATCCAAGGAAGCCCCGCCTCACCAACCACCCCCACCTGGCAAGCCGACTCCCAAGGCACGGAAAATCCCGGTGGCTACATGACACGCCGCGTGCACATTCTGGGTCTAGCCCGGCCCTGCGACTGTGCCCAACCTCACCCCAAGGCAGCCTCTGAAGCGACTGTTTGAACTTCCTACAGTGTCGAATGTCAGTTCTTCGTCTCTCTCCCAACTTAGGGTCCCTTCCACTGATACCCACCCATTTTTAGTGACTACAATTCATGGGGCTGTGCTTAAGCTCCTCTTGGAACCCCAGCTCAGATAGTCCGCACCTTACTTTTTTAGTCAACAGCTCGGGAGGGTTGGTACTTCTCTGAATAACCATGGAAGTCATTGACCTTTCCAGTTTGTTTTCTAGTCCGCTCATCAGGGATACTGCAATTATTCCCACTCCTCAAGTTGCTACGAGGATTACATATAAGAAACAGTGCATTCCATTTGATCTCACAATCCCAGTACTAGCCATCTACCCAGAAGGAAAAAAATCATTTTATCATAAGGACATTTGCACTGGATTGTTTATTGCAGCTCAATTTACAATCACCAGGATGTGGAAACAACCCAAGTGCCCATCAACCCAGGAATGGACTAACAAACTGTGTATATGTAGACCATGGAGTACTATTCAGCCATAAAAAAGATGGAGGCTGTACATCTTCAGCATTAACCTGGATGGAGTTGAAACACATTCTCTTAGTAAAGAATCACAAGAATGGAAAAGGAAGTATTCAATGTACTCAATACTAATATGAAGCCAGTAGGTGAAATAATACAGGCCTGCACAAGATAAAAACTTAATTCAATTCACGTTGGAGAGAGGGAGAGGAGGAGAAGAGGGGAGGGGGGTGTTTGTGTGCTCCCACATAATGGGCACAATGCAAGGGTAGATGGCACACCTCCTAGGTGTATGA
Source organism: Perodicticus potto (assembly GCA_963574655.1). Taxonomy (NCBI): domain Eukaryota; kingdom Metazoa; phylum Chordata; class Mammalia; order Primates; family Lorisidae; genus Perodicticus; species Perodicticus potto. The sequence goes on along the minus strand of CAUYRH010166974.1, from coordinate 5,321 downwards.
CACAACTACAACAACAGGTACTTTGCCTAACAAATTAAAACACTGTAACCTAATCGTTTGTACCCTCCTATTAATCTGAAATTAAAAAAAAAAAGTGGGGGCAGGCACAGTGGCTCATGCCTGTAATACCAGCACTTGGGAGGCGAGGGAATGGATTGCCTGAGCTCACAAGTTCAAGACCAGCCTGAGCAAGAGTGAGACCCCCCATCTCTAAAAAATAGCCAGGTATTGTAGTGGGCGCCTGTAATCCCAGCTACTTGGGAGGTTGAGGCAAGATAATTGCTTAAGCCCAAGAGTTTGAGGTTGCTGTGAACTATGATGCTATGGTACTCTACCAAGGTGACCAAGTGAGACTCTATCTTGAAAAAAGAAAGGAAGGAAGGAAGGAAGGAAGGAAGGAAGGAAGGAAGGAAGGAAGGAAGGGAGAGAAAGTGAAAAAATGGCTTGGTGCCTGTAGCTCAGCAGATAGGGTGCCAGTCACATACACCAGGGCTGGCAGGTTCAAACCCAGCCCAGGCCTGCCAAACAACAATGACAACTACAAAAAAAAAAAATAGCCAGGCATTGTGGTGGGCACTCATAGTCCCAGCTACTTGGGAGACTGACTCAAGAGAACAGCCCAAGAGTTAAAAGTTGCTGTGAGCCACGATGCTATGACACTGTACCAAGGGTGACAAAGTGAGACTCTATCTCAAAAAAAAAAAAAGAAAGAAAGAAAGAAAGAAAAAGAAAGTACAAAATGCCTGGCATAGTGCCTGGCCAAGGCAAATGCCCCATGAGCAGGTGCAGCACCTTCATGCCCCTGGATGGGACACCAGCAGTGTCAGCTCCCTGGACTCAGACCTTAAGTGCTTTAGGAGAATGAGGACTTCCACCACTTCAGTATAATTGCTTAGCAGCTTTGCTGGGTGGTTGAGACAAGGTTACCACTGTGCTTCTGCAAAAATAGGGTTCCTTTCTCTCTCCTAGACAGCCCAGCTGGAGAGAAGAAAATGGCAGAGGGTTAGCTTGCTGACCACACATGACACACCTGAAGGGATGGATCTCTTGGAGGCTTCAGAATTCACTGAGAACTTGAGAGAGGGTGGAGCTGCTAGTGGAATGGCTGGGCCCAGAGATTTTTCAGCCTTTTGCTTTTAGAGTGTCCAGGTTTGCTGTGGCAAATTATACAATATTCTTTTGTAAAAGCTGACTTACAATTACTTCAGCAAAAGAGGGGATTTGGAACTGAAATGGCTTACGGAACTGAAATGTCTAGGGGTCAGGCTTTAGATGTGGCTTGACCCAGACATTGAGTGTCACAAGGATCCATTCTCCTCCTACGACTTTGCTCTACTTTCCTCCATGGCATCACTCTCCACAGTGGAACAAAATTGCTGCCCCAAATTCTGGGTCTACATCTTTACAGGCCTAAATTCAGCTGAAAAGAGAGCATCTGTTTCCTGAGGCTCCTATGCATGTCTGGGATTCATTGTGTGCTATTTGGGATCATTCATCCATCCCCAACCAATCATTCTTGTTGGAAGTAGACAGAGCTGAACCAATCACTGTGGTTAAGGGGGTTCTGTGAGCCTGGCCTGGGTCACTTGCCCACTCCTGGAGACTAACTGGAAACCACTGAGCTGAGAGGGAGAGAGGAGGGGGGTGGTTCCCCCCAAATGTTCCAGATAGTACCATCAGAAGGTGAGGGAATAAGTAATGGACATTAAAAACAATTACCATCCTCTACACATAAAAATTCACATAGAAAAGGGAGTTCTGGTTAACAGATAAGGCAGACAAAAAAATTTTATAAAGTTTATGGCATTTGAGGTTCAGCGCCTGTAGCATAGTGGTTACAGCGCCAGCCACATACACCGAAGTTGACAGGTTCGAACCCAGCCCAGGCCAGCTAAAACAACAATGACAACTGCAACAACAAAAATAGCCAGGCATTGTGGCGGGCACCTGTAGTCCCAGCTACTTGGGAGGCTGAGGCAAAGAAAATCGCTTAATCCCAAGAGTTCAAGGTTGCTGTGAGCTGTGACGCCATGGCATTCTACCGAGGGCAACACAGTCGGACTCTGTCTCAAAAAAAAAAAAACAACAAAGTTTATGGCATTTGTGATAAACTTTAAACGATGGGTGAGGGGAAAAAAGGAAAAGATAATGTTCCTTAGTTTCTTCAAATATTGATTTTCACCCCTGTGAATTGTAAACCTCTGATGAAGAACACTCTCTCTTGTCCAGTGCTTTGTCTCCAGTGCCTGGCACGTGGCAAATGTGCAGTAAACATCATTTCAAGTCAAGCCATGAACAAAGGAGATGCCTAAAGGAATCATGCAGATTGAGAGTCCTTGATTGAGATGAGCCAACCTGTTGGACTAAAGCAGTTCATTTCAAGTGTTTGCTTTTAAGCAAATGCAATTTTACCTGGAATATGTGAAATAGAACCAGAGTTGCTATGACAGAAGCAGGTTCTAGCGCTTGACACTATGTCCTCCCCTACAGGCCCTTAGCCACGATGAACATAGGCTCTATGAAAGGATTTTTATGTCCCTCTCCTGAGACACAGGCAGGAGCTAAAGCAGTGGTTCTCAACCTCCCTGATGCCATGGCCCTTTAATACAGTTCTTGTGGGTCGCAACCCACAGGTTGAGAACCGCTGCGCTAGAGGAATGGAGGGTGTTTGGACAGAAGGTTAGGTTGAAATCCTGCCTGAGAGTTCATACTCAATGTGGCTGAAGATTTTGAAAACTCTAACACAATCAAAGTTATACAAAGGATGCCAAAAATATGTATACACATCGCAAGAAAAGAACTAACTGAGCACAGTGGCTCACACCTGTAATCTTAGCCTTCCAGAGTAATCCTAGTAATTCTAGCACTCTGGGAGGCTGAGGTGGTTGTAAACTTTGAGGTCAGGAGTTCAAGACCAGCCTGAGCAAGAGAGAGAGCTGTTCTTTACCAAAAATAGAAGAATATTCTGGGTGTTGTGGGCACCTGTAGTCCCAGCTTCTAAGGAGGCTGAGACAGGTTCTTGAGACAGGCAGGTTCGAACCTGCCACCCTCAGTATATGGGGCTGGCGCCTACCCACTGATCCACAGGCCCCACCGTGTGTGTGTGTGTGTGTGTGTGTGTGTGTGTGTGTGTGTGTGTGTTTTAGAGATCATGATTTGGCAGCCTTGTTCCTAACTCAGTCGGAGGAGTTGTGACAGCGGTCAGGGAAGCCAGCTAACAATGCTCTCAACTGAGGGGGGAGAAATAAGAACCAAATTTTCTGTGGATTCCTTCCCTTCCTTCCTTCCTCCCTCCCTTCCTCCTTCTTTCTTTCTTTCCTTCCTCCCTTTTCTTTCCTTTTTTTTTTTTTTTTTTTTAACAGATCCTAGGGGTTCATGTGGATTCTTTTTTTTTTTAATTTGAGACAGAGGCTCAAACTGTCACCCTGGGTAGAGTGCCGAGGCATTACAGCTCACAGCAACCTCCAACTCTTGGGCTCAAGCGATTCTCCTGCCTCTGCCTCCCAAGTAGCTAGGACTACTGGCACCTACCACAACACCCAGCTATCTTTTGGTTGCAGCCGTCATTGTTGTTTGGCAGGCCCCAGGCTGGATTCGAACGCTCCAGCTCAGGTGTACGTGGCTAGTGCCTTAGCCACTTGAGGTACAGGTGCCACACCAACATGTGGATTCATTTTTTAAGTTAAATTTGTATAGCCAGGGCCAAGTGCAGTGGCTCACGCCTGTAATCCTAGCACTTTGGGAGGCTGAGGCAGGTGGATTGCCTGAGCTCATAGGTTCGAGACCAGCCTGAGCCAGAGGGAGACCTCATGTCTAAAAAAAAAATAGCTGGGCATTGTGGCGGGTGCCTGTAGTCCCAGCTACTTGGGAGGCTTAGGCAAGAGAACAGCTTGAGCCCAAGAGGTTGCTGGGAGCTATGATGCCATAGCACTCTATCGAGGGTGATAAAGTGAGACTCGGTCTCAAAAAAAAAAAATTGTATATCTTGGCACAGTGGCTCGCACTTATAATTTCAGTACTTACTTTAGGAGGCTGTGATAGGAGGATTGCTTGAGGCCAGGAGTTAAGACTAGCCTTGGCAACATAGCAAGAGCTTATTTCTACAAAAAAATAAAATATTAGCTGGATGTGGTAGAGCATGCCTGTAGTCCCAACTACTTGGCAGGTGAGGCAACGAAGATAAGTTGAGCCCCCAAGTTTGAGTCTAGTCTGGGCAACATAGTAAGAACCTGTGGCTCAAAGGAGTAGGGCGCCGGCTCATATGCCAGAGGTGGCGGGATCAAACCCAGCCCCGGCCAAAAACTGCAAAATAAATAAATAAATAGACTTATAAAAAAAAAAGAAAGAAAGAAAAGAAAGAAAAAAGGCCGGGTGTGGTGGCTTATGCCTATAATCCTAGCACTCTGGGAGGCCAAGGTGGATTGTTTGAGCTCATGGGTTCGAGACCAGCCTGAGCAAAAGCAAGACCCCCATCTCTACTAAAAATAGAAAAACTGAAGCAGGAGGATTGCTTGAGCCCAAGAGTTGGAGGGTTGCTGTGAGCTATGATGCCACAGCATTCTACCCAGGGCAACAGCTTGAGACTTTGTCTCAAAAAACAACAAAAAAATTACCTGGGCATAGTGGTATGTTCCTATAGTCCCAGCTACTCAGGAGGCTGAGGGAGGAGGATTGCTTGAGCCCAGGAAGATCAAGCTATGATGACACTACAGCAAGAGTGCACTGCACCATAAAATGAGACCCTGTCTCTTAAAATTTTTTTTGAAAAGTTATTTGTAAACATGTGTACAGTTTTTAAAAACACCCCTAATGTTACCATTTAAAAAAATCATGTATAGGCTCAGCGCCTGTAGCTCAAGCGGCTAGAGTACCAGCGACACCCAACCAGGCAGGTTTGAATTCAGGCCTGCCAAACAATGACAATTATAACCAAAAAATGGCCGGGTGCTGTGGCGAGCACCTGTAGTCCCAGCTACTTGGGAGGCTGAGGCAAGAAAATCGCTTGAGCCCAAGAATTGGAGATTGCTGTGAGTTATGATGCCATAGGACTCTACACAGGGTGACAGCTTGAGATTCTGTCTCAAAAAAAAAGAAGAAGAAGAAAGCTCGTGGCCTGTGGCTCAAGTGGCTAAGACGCCAGTCACATACACCTGAGCTGGCAGGTTCAAATCCAGCCTGGGCCCGCCAAACAAAAATGATGGCTGCAACCAAAAAATAGCTGGGCGTTGTGGTGGGAGCCTATAGTCCCAACCACTTGGGAGGTGGAGGCAGGACAATCACTTGAGCCCAGGAGTTGGAGGTTGCTGTGAGCTGTGATGCCA